>JABWIB010002980.1:31658-42692 GCA_016617825.1 Platyplectrum ornatum | reverse complement strand
AAAAAAAAAAAAAAAAAGACACCAGAAAGAACAAAAATAAGAGAAAACATTTGTGTAGGAATTTCAGATGCACAATCATGTTTAGGTATTTAAATTTTCCTATGGTTTAAAGAGTTTAAAAATAGAGATGGTAGGAATGGGCTGAAAGAGATCCTGGACAATGTGACTTTTAACATTGGTAATAATTTAGGTCCAGATCTGGGCAGCTGAAGGTTTGCTGGTCTGAACGACGTCATAACACAGAGGAGTCACACAATGAGATCCTTAGAATCCTTGGTGAAGAGTCCTCATCCTAACCCCCTATCAACCTAACCTTACCCTCCCTGGAGCCTATCCCTTACCTTCCCCTTTTACGATCCAACCTCTCCCTGAAGTCTAAACCTAACCTTGCCCTTGTATTTCATCCCTTTTCTGTATCCTAAACATAATGCTTCCCTTCTACAATCCATCCCCTCTCTGTTGCCTAAACTTAACCCACCTCACCTACACACCATTCCCTCCCTGTAGTCTAAACCTAATTCTCCCCTTTCGCACACCATAACCTCCCTGTAGCATCATCACAGACATTGTAGCTCCTCACAGTGGGCCAGATTCAGCTTTTCACTCTCATGACTATTACACTCTCATGGGCAAAACCATGTTGAATTGCAGGGAAGGTAAATTTAATTAGTTACAATCAGCATTACAAGTGACAGCTGATGTTTCCTAGTCCTAGTCTAAAAACAGTGTAACAGTAACGCTGGTCCATATCTGTGTGCAACATGCAACAATAAAGTATTCTCCCTGCATGCAACCACTGACCTCCCCTGCACTTACCTCCCCTGCAATTCAACATGGTTTTGCCCATGAGAGTGTAACTCATGAGTGTAAGTCATGAGAGTGAGAAGCTGAATCCAGCCCAGTGAGTCAAAGTATTGACGCATATTGAACAAGGACTGTTTTTTAAGTGGCTGCCACTGGTTATGGGTCAGGTACGTTTAACACTTATATTCTTATTTTTGATTTACTTTTTTGAACGGTTGATTAACCTATAGACAGGGGATACCACACCCCATCCATGGGGGAATCCCTGCTTAAAAGCAAAGCGGGGCAAGAGCCTGGATAGTACGTAATTGCTGATGCCAGCCAGGGTCTAAATTCTGTGGTGTTCCTTGGTCACATTAACAACATTTTAAAAATAACGACGTCTTCAGACTCATGAACCTAAATTTACAAAGCAGGGAGGTTGCAGGGAGATGTTGCCCATAGCAACCAATCAGATTCAAGCTCTCAGCTTCATTTTACATACTGGAGAATGGTTGCTATGGGCAATCAACTTTTCAATTACCCTGCTATCTCTATGTTTAGTAAATTTAGACCCTGGGATGTCTATAGGGTAATCTGCATAATTAGTACCACATGCCCTGCAGGACTTCTGGTAGTCTGAATCGGGTCTGCAGACTTTCAGTAAGATGTTGAGTAAGAGTTCAGTCATTTTTATCAGCAATTTAATACCATATATGAGGTTCAAGTGGCACTTGTTTATGATTAGACTGATTAGACTGCTGGGGCCTTTAGAACCAGTATTTGCAATTACTGTCCTGGTGATGGTAAAGCTATGAAGCCACAAAGTGACTTAAAAGGGTAATTTTTGTCTACAAGAACATAACAATCAAGAGGTAATTTCCTAATAAACTACTTAACTGCTCAACAAAATCAAAATGTAAAAGGGTGAGGTATGGTACATAAGTATATTATTATCCTGTCTCTACATATATAGTACATTATATACTTTCCCCACAAGAAGATTTAGCAAAGATGATGTTTTCAAGAATAATACAACCAACATTAAGTTGCTGGCTGTATTAATGTCAAATTACAGCTGTCTGGATTGGGATGAATCCTGTATATACTGGAAATACCATATGTATGACTGGAAAGGTTATTTAATGTACATGAAGCATGAAAGACCCATGTCCTGCTGGTCATCCATGGACCGATTTTTTTCCCAAAGCCCATGAATATCATGGGATTTGGGTAAAATTCGGCCCGTGAATGGCCACGTTTAGACATGAAAATGAAAGACTGAGGGTAAGAAAATCAGTAGTTTTTTTGTTTTCTATTTATTCTGTTTCCCTATAAAACAAATATGTATTAACAGCTGAATTTATTATAAAAATATTAATTTTTTTTCCAATTATTTACCGTATATACTCGAGTATAAGTTGACCCAAATGCAGAGGCACCTAATTAAAAAAAAAAACAAAAAAAAAAACTGTGATAACTTATTGACTCGTGTATAAGTCTCCCCACCCAGTATGATGTCTGTCACCCCTGTGAAAGGCTCATGTCAGTCATGTCACAGATGGGTCATTGCCCCCATCGGACTGCATTGTTTTTGGTCTCTATGTTTTAATTCCTATAGATCTTCTTTAACAGATCTTCTGTTCTGATACAACACACTATCATGCCTGTGTCAGCTCTGTGGTCTCAGTGTGGTGGGTGAGTGGCATGGTACATGACAGTGACACACTCTCCCCCTCCTTTACCTTAGCTCCATGATAGCTCTGAGCTGTTCTGTGTGCTGCTCTGGTATCTGGGGACAGAGAGGAAAATGCTGCCAAACAGGAGACCTAAGAATGCTGTACGTTCTGAATGCCAGACCATGCCAGCTGCACTCCCAGTGACTGATCTGGCTTTAAAGGGACAGCAGTGGAGGGAATGAAGTTACATAGAGCCGGCTGATTTATGCTGTGTTCAGATTGCCTGCGGGCAAAAAGCCGCAGGGAGAGCCGTTGTTTGAAGTCGCCAAAATCGGCGGCTTCCAGCAAAAAGTATTACAGGAAAGCCGGCGTCCTGCGAGAAGGGGAGGGAACCTAAAAAGACTGTGATCGTAATGATCACATGTCTTTTTAGGCCAATCACCTCCCCTCATACGAACTGGAGTCGGCATGCCAGCTCCAGATGCGTTCAGTGTGCTTTAAGAAAGCTGGGGAGCCGGCGAAAGGCACCGTTTTCAAAAGGCATCGTTCATATTGCCTTCAAACGGCGCCTTTTACACTAGAGCCTTCATTTTCACTGAAAATGACAGCGTTTTTGGGCAATCTGAACGGGGTGTAATGAGATTGGGATTTGGCGACTGATAACCGAAACACAGACCCAGCAGCTTCCAGGACAATGACTCAAGGCTTATACTTGAGTATTTTTTGTAATTTACCTAGAATTCTTCCTGTCCAGAAATAGACGGAGACAGATAAAATGGCATAATAAGTTACCGGTTAATAGAATATTTTATATTTAGTATTACAAGCATCAGCATGTCCAAGCTATTAATGGCAGCCTGGGTTTGCAGTGACCTGTAGTGCACAAATACAAAATAATGTGCATAATGATTAACATCAATAACATTAATTTGCAGCAATTTCAATATGGAGTTTTAATAAATACATTATTTAGTTTTAATGCACTACATATCCCAGCAAACCAAGACTGACATTAATAGCTGGTATGGTGGCGCCTATAGAACTACCAAGCTAACAAGCTATTAATGGAAGCCTGTGCTTGCTGGGACCTGTAGGATACTAACATGAAAGCAAAAACCTGGAAATGAATGTTATTGATGTTAATAATAATAATAATAATAATTATATATGGACAAACATACATGCATATTTCATATCCAATACCAAAACATCTGAGGGTGGTTTTTGCCAAAACCAAAATATGACAAAGATTTGGAACCAAAACAAAAGCCATTACATTACAAAGCCTATTTAATATAAATGCTATATATTGTATCAGTGGTCAAAGTGGAAATTAAGAATTTGGAAATACAGAAGATAATAGAAGTGAATGGAGATTTATAGTTTTTCAATTAAAACAGGGGAAAAGTGGCAGTATGACATGCCATCATATACACCACCACTTTGAGCCCTGTGTTTTATACAATATACATTAAGCACTATGGCCCTTGTAGTGCTAGACATAAAGTGGGCATTATGACATGATGTTGCTTATGGCTCGGATGANTCACTGCTTGCTGCCATTTGGTCTTATGAAATACAGAGGAAGCAGCACAATATGTTGTTTCAGTTGGTAAAAGCAATAATGAGAGACTGTTCTTCCCAAGTTATGGATCATACATGACTAGAGATATTGAGGAACATTCCTTGTATCTAGATAAGTCATCTAGATGTAGTGGAAATCCAAGACCCTCCACAATTCAGCATTGGGTCAGATATTAAGAACATTGTGGATCACAGAGCTTTAGTGGTATTTCCCAACATTGCCTAGGATGCAGGGACGCTCATCCCCTTATGTGATGTCATGTATTGGTAAAGCGCTGTGACGGCGACGTTTCAAGCGTTTGGCTAATCAAGGTCTCCTCCGTAGCATACCAAAAGTTATTTCTGTGCAATCCAAGCTTATAACCTTTCACATCATTATGTTCCTGCCCCACGTAAAATATGGTTGGTGCGGAAAGAAGAATAGTTAAGCCCCTAATTAAGCCCCTAATGTACGGTTTAAATATCCATCCCTCATCCGCCATGCGTACACACTGTACACATGGCTGGTCATCATACTCGATACCAGCACAGAATACAGGATGTTTTCCAACACATATATGTCATGTCTGAATCCGGTCCCTGTATGTTACCACTAACCATGTCTATGGCATATATTGACATGTACGGTAATAGAAATAACATGTTGCCTTTGTTTTATGCTTTACCTACCTATATGGTTTCAAATAGGAAAAAACATTTAGCAGTTTCACACTTTTTATTTTTTTAATATTTTTGTCTTTTACTTATATTCTGTGACTGTGCAAAACTATGTTGCTAATTAGTGAGATTTAAATGGTTTCTGAAACACAGCATTGAACACATTAGATCATTTCCCTTGGTAGTTTTCTACTTGATGTCCTTGAGGCCATGGAGTGCCATAGTTAGCCATCTGATTTTTATTTATATGTTTAATTTAATACTTTCTGTCTCTTTCACTAATTATCTTACTAAGAATAATTTGTGGGGTAGGTGAAAGCTAGAAAAGGATTTAAATATAAATTAATTAGTAGCGTGCCCCTGGCATGCACACTTTACTTAAAAGGGTTGGCAGGTTACGATTCTAATTATGTACATGTTATAAGACGCCTTCCTGGCTTGCCTGTTATTACAGATGCAGTGTTCAAAATCTGAATGCTAAGTGAATAAATAGGATGTGGAGAAGTTCTGTATATTCATAATCAGTGGTTTTAAATGAAGATTATTTATATTTTTATTTATATTATTTATATTTTTATTTCACAAGGGATCATATAGTTCCTTTCCACTCTCAATATTGTGTAGCTATAAAAGTGTGGCAGACGCACAATGTTAATGGTGACACCTCTTCCAATCATTAAGTTATATACATGCTAGATGGAGCTCTGGGACCCCTGTTGACCAGGACTAAATTAGACCCTGGTATGTAGACAGTGATCTCACTTGTATCAATGCAAAGCAGCCACCTCCGCCTGTGATGGCAGGACTAGATGCGAGTAGTGCAAAGATATACAACCTGCTAATAAAAATGTGGTATCCCTATTAGTACGAGGCTTGACAAGTTATAATACTGAAGAAAAATGTGAAATTTAAGCAACATTCATTATATATATATATATATATATATATATATATATATATATATATATATATATATATATATATATATATTACAAAGTAAAAAAAGATAAACTAACAGATGGATACATTACTTAGAAACAATCTTAGAACAATCTTACTACACATGCACTGGGACTCGAGAGTGTTTTAATAATAAATGTATATGATCATTCTAGGAGTATAAAGGCAACGTCCAGGTAAACCATTATGCATTAGGCCTTTTTTTTTTAAAGAGTAATTAGCAGAAAAAATATTTAAAAAATAAATTTCTACCTGTATGCGTAAAGTCGTGTGTCACACAAAGTGAGTTACACTAATGCCAATGTGTCCTATAGATCAATAATAATTAACCAACCTGTTTCTCTCCACTTGGCTTTTTGTGATTTAGTAGCAGCTCCACAGCCCCAACAACTTCTTTTCGTATGGCGTGCAGTAAAGCATCTCCAACATAGACGTTAAAGCTCAGCAATAGCTCAATCAGTTCAAGGTTTTCATTTTCGATGGCAATCAATAACGCCGTTCTCCCCAAAGGGTCGATGCAATTAATATTGATTTTAAAATAAATTTCAGCCTCTTCGAGGGCTTGCTTCACGCTGGCGTAATCGCCTTTCTCCACTGAGACCAGGTAAGCCTTCTCATAGGGAGAGAGCTCTGATTCCGAACGTACAATGCGAAGCGGAATGCGATCTTGAAAGGGTGAACTGTTGCTTCTTCGGTAATAAAACTGAGCCATCGTTTATGCCATCATGTTTTGTATCTGGATAAAAGAGAAAATATAAATAAGTATCACAGCTGCAATAAATATTCACATGTCAAGGTCACCCGATAATGTGCGCAAATGTTCAGCAATTTACAGCTGTGCAGCTTAATTCATCTCTAAGTGTCATTTCCATTTGTGGTTGCTGCAAATAACTTGTATATTGCTGTGAATTCAATGTAGATAAAAGGCACAGATAGTATGCACAGGGAACATAGGACAGCATTACATTTACCAGGGTGACCCACCTGTAAAAAGCCCCAGAAAAGTATTCTTCATTCAGCACATGTGAAGACACTGTTATTTCAAGTGTCAGTATGTACAATTTATTGGGGTCGATCCAGGTAAATCTACATTAAGTGGGCAGCATGGTTGGCAACATGCCTAAAACATATCGGTAGGTTAATTGGCAGCTGACTAAATTGTGCCTAGTGTATGTGTATGTGCAATTACCCCTATATAACAATCCCTAACCTCCTTTAAAATTCTATATGTCTGTATTACCCATTGTACGGCTCTGCAGACACTTATTAGCACCTACTGTAATAAATAAGTGGAAATAATTCAATAAATCAGGTGCTGCTGCTGCTGAGTGCAGCTCGAGCAATCAGGGCTTCCGTTCTGAGGTGTTGTGTTGCGGGAGGAAATGAGTGGAAGACATAGTCCACGTACAGTAGCGGAGTGCTTGTGCAACAGCACCATAGTATAATGTGGTTGTGGATGTGGTTCGCCGCAGCGAGCAGCCCTTTTCTGTCAGGGCCGTTGCAGGCTATACCACAGAAAGAACTGGTGGGAACAGAAAAGTGAAGATGTTACCTATAGCAACCAATCCGATTCTAGCTGACAATCTCTAGTATGTAATAAGAAACTGAGAGAAAGATTCTAATTGGTTGCTATGGACAACAACTCTGGATTCTCTTTCCTACAGTTTAGTAAACATAGGTCTAAGCGTTTTCCTAATGAATTAATTCCTGAAGTTCAAATGGATATTTCACTCAAAATCCCAGTGGGAACGGAAGACGCATTTACTTTGTAACACTTGTCATTAGGTGAATTTCCTGGAACCTGGATAATAGTCTCACGGAATGGCCTCATTAAATATAGAAGGCCACATTACTTCATGGCAAATTATATGAAGCAAATGCGTAATACTTTACAAACAGACGATAAAGAAATGTGCAGCAGACACGTGACATTAATAGGAAAACAAATCTCTAAATCTACATAAGGAGACTTCATGCAACTTGTCATCTACTGAACCTGAATGTCACAAGACGTGGTGTTGGGATAGCTGCCAACATTTTAATATCCTTTCCAGGGACGTTTTGCTGCTGAGCTGTCACAGCTGATAGTGTCCCAGCAAACCTCGGAGCCATACAGATGTACAATCATCATCACGTATCTACAATTTCATTACAATTTATTTTGCATTTGAAATGCTCATTTTCCATAAATGTAGTTTTGAAAACCTGCAGAGAACATATCAAATGCAACTGAAATACAATAGAGACTCAATTTACTAAGCAGGGAGATTGAAAAGTGGGGATGTTGCCCATAGCAACCAATCAGATTCAAGTTCACATTCTCCAGTATGTAAAATGAAACTGAGAGGTTGCTTCTGACCCCCACTCTGCCCCTTGCGGTTATAATGAAGTATCTGACTGCCGTGGTGGTGCTCGCTGGGCTGCCTGGAGGGGAGGCGGTGTGCACTGATCACCAAAAAAGTAAAAGAAAAAGAAAAAAAAAAATGAAAATGGCAAAAATAAATTTCTAAGGTTTTTTTCCATGGGGGTAGGGGGGTGGGGGTTTGTGTCTGGGAATCTTAAGACGAAAAGGTGGTAACCCTACGTGTGAGTCATCCCCTTCATATGCTGTTTAGCGTTTAGAGTACTGAAAATACCTAAGTATTAATTATTTTATACTATAAGATACTTATTTTTTTTTATACCAACTCTATAAAATGCTCTATTTCTTCATCAATCTATGCAGTATGTGAGGTCTATGTGAAAAAGCAGTGTACACGTCCTGCATGCAAAATAATGAAAGTTAATTTGCACCCTTCACAATGTAATATTGAGGTTGATCCAGAGTTGGTTTGATTCTGATTATTCTCATTATAATACAGTACAGCAGGGGGAGCAGACTGTGGTGTCTCATTATAATACAACAGGTGGAGCAGACTGGTGTCTCATTATACTACAGTACAGCAGGGGGAGCTGACTGTGATGTCTTATTATTATACAGCAGGGGCAGCAGACTGTGGTGCCTCGTTATAATAAAGCCAACTCTATAAAATGCCCTATTTCTTCATCAATCTATGCAGTATGTGAGGTCCTGCAGTGTACACGTCCTGCATGCAAAATAATGAAAGTAAATTTGCACCCTTCACAATGTAATATTGAGGTTGATCCAGAGTTGGTTTGATTCAGATTTGCACATTCATTTTGTTTTTAGGCAAATGTGCATCAAAATTAAGCAGTATTTTTATATATAGTATTAGCGGTATATCGCTATTATGCTCTGGTATTGCAAAAAAATTATTTTAATGGGTTTTTTTTAAATGCTGTAAATTCAGTAATTTAAAAATCAATTTAAATATATAGAAACTGCAGAGCCTACACATGTAAATATTGCATCCTCTGTACATACAGCTCTATGAGAGGACAGCTCTGCCTTTTTTTTCCCTAAGGCTGGGGACACATTTACATTGTTCAAACAATCGGTGGGTGTGAATGATCTCCAGCTGCACCGTGTCTCTTTACATCTACAAACTATCCCAGAAGCCTTTGCTGCAGTAATATGCTGCAATGACATACTTGTCCACAAGGTGGCTCTATACTGAATTATCAGTAGTAGTCGTTACTCTGAGGATTGTGCGTCTGTACACACTGTAGTTTTTCTGCAGACATCAGTAGTTGATCAGAAATATCAGGAGCTCCAAAAAATCCAATCAACAACCACAGACTGTCAGAAACCATCACGTAGCATCTATGGACAGTGCACACTAAACAAATGTTGCTAAAACTGTGGATTTCTGCAAAAACATGCACCTCTGGATAGGACACACCTTGCGTGTGGATACTGTCTGTGCACATAACTCTGGATCAGGCCCATTGAGAGAGCAAAAGAGATGCAAGCATACACCTGAGCTAAAACACATTGAGCTGTTAGAGGGATGACATTTAAACTATTAAGAAAGAACTACGCTTGAAAGGAAAAAACTCCAAGTTCAATAATAATGTGTTGATTAAAGTTATAGCTAAGCAGTCTGTGTGTTCTAAGAGCAAAAACAAAATATTTCCTTGTGTTCAAAATAATTCGGAATCATTTGCAACCCCTCAAATTACTATGGGGTATTGCTCAGGTCTGTGCTTGACCCTGTTCTTCAGGTATAAGTGTAACTCTGGATCAGCTTCTGAGGTCTACACTTACACTTTATTTAAGGCAAAACCGATGCAAGTGCATCTCTGGATCAGCCCCTGTATGTTTAGATAGTTAATGATACTATTTTGCTCATTACAGTGATAAGCCATCTAAAAACAAAATAAGCCCTGACTATCTCACCAGACCCAGCAATAATATAATAAAGTGCTCATGTCTGAGAATAGAACATCGATGACTCACAGGCTTAGGACTGTAAAGAACATTTCAACCCACAGAATCACGCGACAACCTGTGGTTTTATAAAAAAAACCTGTGCAGATTTTAAATGAATCTTTATCTACTTTTACTTTGTTTACATTTTTAAAAAGAAAGGTTAGATGCGTTAAACAAAACATAATCATGCCAAATGAGAAACATAACAAGAAATAGAGGATGCCTCGGCACACTGCTGTTATCCAGTAACTAACTTGCCATTCAGTCTGCAAAATGAAATGCAGAAACACTGCTTAGACACATTACCTGGGTCACATATCATAGGGATGATCCAGAGTGTACGAGTAAGGGTAAAAGAGTTATAATGTGTAGACTTGGGCAAAACCATTTTGAACCACAAAGAAAGCAAAATTACATTTAACTCTACCTTAACTTTAATTTACTAATTAGATAGGAAGCCATGCCGTTTGTGAGGCATAATTTTTTCTTTGAAAGCGAACCCCCTGAGTTTGGCAGATACGTGGAAGTTCATGAGTATATTCATGAAAGCAGAAAAGACTAGAACACGAGGTTAATGTAAGGAAACATTGTATAGTACAGAAGTTCTGGCAGTTACAGAAAATAATCAATAAAATAAATGTATGCCCAACTAGGCTTTCCTTAATAACCAGTCAGAAAGGAGAGCAATAAAAATGTAATACTTTAATCAAACTAATTCCTTAAAATTGAATAGACTTCTGAAATCCATAATAAAACATACATATAAAACCACACTTAAATAGCTAAGTATCAAAGACCAAGCAGATCAACCCTGATCCTGGGTATGCTGAATGATGGAAAGGAAACACCGAGTTACTTGGCAGGTTACCTCCACCCCCTACTGATACATTTCTAGAAGATCTAGAAGTTTCTTTATCAATGTATGACACTAGGGAGCAGATCCAGAGTTGGCGTGTGCATTGCGCATAATCCAGAGCTGTGTTTTTTAGCCTAAAAAACGCAACTCTGAATAGGGCGCTAACAATGCGCATTGCGTGC
>JABWIB010002978.1:9720-23516 GCA_016617825.1 Platyplectrum ornatum | reverse complement strand
TTTTTTTTTCTATACCCCTTTTTTTTTGGGATCATGTCCTCTAGTGCTAGCTCTAGTGGCAGTGAGGAGGAGCAGGGAGCAGCTCAGTGTAGGGAGAGAGCTCCTGGTGGTAGAGTGCAGCAGGGCAGGCGCAAATCGCGCTTTACCCATGCTGAAAATGCGGCACTTGTTGACGCAATATTGGGCCGCTATGAGGACCTGTATGGGGCCCGTGCCTCGTCCATCTCCACTTTGAGAAGAATGCAGCTCCGGAAGGAGGTGGATGCGGCGGTGAATGCGATTGGGCCACATAGGCGTTCCCTCCGTACAATAAAGAGGCGGTTCTCCGACATGAAGCGGCAGGTTAAAAAGAAATTGGCAAAGATAGCCGCCCACCGCAGGAAAACTGGTGCAGGAGAGGCGCCCGACATCACCTACATGCCTTATGAGGAGGCCCTGCAGACGGTGATCCCTCNGGAGTTAATTGTGGGTGTGGCGCCATTGGACACGGATCGGCCACCTCAAACAGGTACATATTATCATGTATTTGTGTGTAAATTTGTTTATTTTGTTAAACATATATAAATGTTCCTTCATGCAATAGCTAACAATTTTTTTTTTTTTTTCATAAAAAATGGTCACACAGTAAGGGCATCCTCCGAGGGGACTTCGGCTCCGGCTGTTGCGCTGCCTCCGTCTGGTCTACAAGAGAGCGAGGAAGGGGCAGGTTAGTTTCTGCAGCAAATACAATTATGCATAGCATAAAAACAATAAGGTGATTTATATGGGGACAGCATTTAACTATTTAATGGCTATGGTGATGTTAGTTGAAATGACACATAGGCACTAAATATATTTTGTGCATTGTGTCAAAAATAGCATATTTCCATTTGGATCAGGGTACAGTAGTAATTGAAAATATAAGATATCACCAGTTTGTGATGGTACCAGATTTGTGACAATGTATCACATTACAATATGGGTTTCTTTCAAAAAACATGTACTAAAATGACACATTGAAAATGTACACGATAAAAAAGGTGTAAAGGGCCATGGTTTCTATACTATTGATTTAGAAGCACTGCTACTGGAAATATATTTACCTTGTTTATTTTTTAGGGCCATCAACTGCAGAGACGCTACTGCTTCCGCTGCATGCCTCCTCGCCAACCTACAGTTTGACTGAAGACACAGAGGGGCCACCTGTGGAAGAAATGCCAGTGTTTGATGAAGGTAAAAATCATTATGGAGATTTTATGTTTTTCTGCAATTTGGTAACTCATTACCACATTATTAATTGGTTGCATTTCCTGTATCAACACAGACGAAAACCATTACACTGACATTAGTGCCAGAGCCGGAGCCAGCAGAACCAGCACCCTCACCACCCAGAAAGCGTCGTACAAAAACCCACCACACCACTCCTGAAGCCGAACCTGCTCAGGAAGAAACTCCTGCAGAACCAGTGGCAGGGCCAACACCACAACCCACTGCAGGGAGTAAAGATGTGCTGGACCGTTTGGCCAACATGCAGGAGTTGATGCTGCAGGAACAACGTCGGCACTATCAAAACATGGAGAGATACCAGAGGCGCAACTTGTGCCAAACAGCCATGTTTGGCACACGCATGTGTACCACTATGGAGCAGGTAGCAAACACTTTTGGGCAGTTTCTCATGCAGGGCCAAACAGCTAACTCTGCCTTACTGAGTCAACTGCAAGTAATGCAGTCCACCATGGTGACACTAATGCAGTCCCAACTTCCCCATACCAGCCTGAATGTGAGCTCCACGAGCACACAAACACCGGAGTCACCTACCTCGACACCGGTACCAACCCCCAGTCATTCCCCTAGAGGTAGAGGCCGTGGTCCCCGTACGAGGGGTGGCAGACGGAGCCCAGGCAAACTGGGATGTACAAGGCAGTCTCTGCGGAGGCAAAGAGTAGGACGTTGAAGGCATCTCGTGTGCCGTTTTTGTTTTCTGTACAATTAATGTGACATATGTGTATAAAAATGCATTAGGTAATGCAAAGTTTATTATGCATCCTTCATTTTCTGTTCTTAAAAAGAACATAGCAGGAGAACAGAATGAATAAATTTAGTTTGTTAAAAATGACTACTCTGCAATTTTTTATGTAATAAAATTAAATTATACGAAAAGGTCACACTACCATGCACATAAAATTGGTTTCACACACAAGTGTTAGGGACTGTGGGGAGCCCAGGGGCTCAGGCTGTGTGGAAGCGGCTGTGGCTGAGTGGCAGGCGACCCAGCTGCAGAATCCAAGTTGTAGAATCCAAGGGTATTTTATTTTTAAAGCTCCCCTTGTACTCGGGTCAAGATTTATGAAAGCAGGTTACAGCAGGATTCCTCAACCCTCTGTAACTGCCGTTAGGCATCTACATGACCAGTGCCAGTGGTGGCATGTCGGCGTTAGATTATGATAGACTCTGCCTTTAAGACGCTCATATGCATGGAGGGGGCAGTGCGTGAACAAGAAAGTAGGCAGAGAAGCCCTAAGCATAGGTTGTATAGGGAACCACCTATGGCCCTGTGGGGTCAGAGGACCCTACATCTATATGGCCCTCACCTGCCACCGCAGTCTTCTTTGGCCTGTTGGGGAGCTATGTTGATTCTTCCCATGTATGTGTGTATATATGTATGTATATTTCTGTATGTGTGTGTAATTTATATATATGTGTGTGTATAAGTGGGTACAAAGGCAGCCCTAGGTGTATGTATATATAGATGCGGTTACAAAGGGGAGAGGAAACCTGCTGTAGCCTCCTGTCATAAATCTTGGGGTTTTCTTAGCAGCGGGCAGTGCATCTGTGTAATGAGAAACAATGGCGTCCTGGTTGCCAGGGGACACCAGGACGCCAGTGCAGGACATGAGAACCTGTTAGAAATATGCCCTAATCTGTGCATTTAATGTAAGCCTATAACATGTGTTTAACATTCTAAAAAAAAAATCAATCTACACATGCCAGCCTTGTGCATCTGTGACAAAGACATGATGGGATTACTGGGGAGAGGGAGGTTTGAGAGACATGATGGAGATACCAGGGGACAGGGGTAGGCTTATATAGAGTCAATACATTTTCCCTGTTTTTTGTGGTGAAATTAAGTGTCTCGGCTTATACTCCAGTATATAAGGTAGGTATACTCTCTCAATTTAAGTTCATATACTTCTATCTCCGGCCCACACCAAAGATATTGAGAAATAGTATAATTAATAAAAGGGCCTGACAAGGGGAAAAAGTAATACTGGCAGCAGTGTTCTAACCCTTTTGTCACACATGTATGTACCCTTTATTATATCAATAAGGGGCGAGTAATAAATTAAATCAGATAAAGTGACATCTATTTGTATAACTTATTATCATACACATTAACCTAATGTTATATGCTAAAACAAAGAAATGTATAAGCTGGGTCTGAGGTGAAGGCATAGTCTGCGTACATGTATTTTAGGGTAGGCCTGCCCGAACAAACATGTATCATGCAGATATAAGATTTTCTGTGTATTCTACTCCCTTATATAATGAATACTTACTTTAATCTACAATTGTAATTTAGCCACCACAGCTATGAATATACTGAAGTGTGCATAATCCTGCATGTTTTCATGTGCTTACGTGTGTGTTTGCCTCTGTGTACCAGGTGTTAAGGAACACTAATCTGCAGTAACACAAGGCAGTTCTTCTGCTCTCTCTGCAGAATTCCTCACATATTTGCTGTTTGTGAGGGAGAGAGTCAGACTAACCTGAATTTCCTCAGAGTTGGCAGCATGGGGGTAACATGGGTGATATTTTTTTTCTCCTCCATTGCTTTCTGCCCTGCTTACTACAAACACTGAGGATTAGAAACTGAAGCAGGAGGTTCTGTGTGTGTGGTCTGCTCTGCATCCCTTCCCCTGTACCTCCTCCTGTCTCACAGGCTCAGCGCCCACCCTCACTGTTTTTACTCAGACTTTGAAATGTTAACCCATGTCTTCCTGAGAAAAATTGTAAATGGTGCATTATACAGCAGTCTTTCACTTTGCATTTGTCAATCTTTTTTTATTTCATCCATCATTTATAAATATATATATATATATATATATGAAAATGTTTATTTTTCTAATATATATTCACTGAATTAACATATTAGCATATTTAGTTTGAAATCTTTCGAGGACGACACAATTTAAGCGATACAAAGTTTACAAGCTCCTTATATATTATTCAGTTTATTTTAAGACAAAAGCACATCAGAAAAATAGTCGTATTCAGGACTATCCATGTGCCTGTGTCCACATCCTGCTGTGCAGGATTTTCGTTTGTTTTATATGCTTGTGCTAGGTGCAGAGCAGGTTGGACATCTTGCCTTTCCTCCAAAATCTCGCTCCATGTCTGGGAAGGTGCCAGTGAAAGGCGCAGGTCATTAACTATAAATAAATGGCCCTATGTGTAATACAATGTCCTACGCTTGTGCAAAAAAAAAAGAAGAATACATTTATTAGGGGTTTCATTCATTCATTAATAAACACTTGGGTCATATACTACAATACAGAATTATTTTGTTTTTGTAATGGCTGAATAGCACTGTATTGCTGCTATGTATTATTATGCATTATTATAACTAGGAATATTTATTATTAAGGGGATTTTAGATAACTGTCCAAATTTAAACAAAACAAAAACATGTAATATGCAAACTGTATTCTTCCGTAGTACAACCTGCAGTCCCTATGCATAGAGCTCTCATTATTAATAATAATTATTGCACTTTATTGATGGATAAATAAATAAGTTAACAATGTAGATTATAATAGCACTCAGAACAGATGTTTGCTTTTATTTTGACAAATAATGAAATGTTATCATTTTCACAATTTAAGATAATTTGGATATACATTACCGTTCCAAGATGGGATATAATATAGTGTTTTGCAATATGAATATAAAAATTGGTAGTAGTTTAGTAATTTTAAAGATTATTACAAGTTTTAGATTGAGAAAGATTGCATAATGATGTCATACTGGGAATCAGACATATTAGTTGTAACCAATTATAAAAATAAAGAAATAAAAATATGTTATTTTAAAAATTGTTATGTTGAACCATGTTTTTGAAAGTGATATGCACTTCAGGAGGTTGAAGAAAGCATAATGTCAAAATGTGGCCATCCACGGGCTGATTGTTGTGGGTTTTGGGAAAAAATCTCTGCCGTGCTCGTTTATTCAGGAAAGATAACACTGTTTGAATCCTATGGGATGCTTTAGAAGGAAGCAACAGAAGAACCACATTCACCTTGAAAGACTTTGATGTTGAAACTCGTAGGTGTGTGATGAGCTGGGGTTGCTGGATATGTCGGTATACCACAAGGCAGCAATTCTGGCACACTTGGGAGACTGGTATCTCAATAGGGGTTGTAAGTGTTTTGTGGAACTTGAACAGGAAGCTCTTGGCCCTATCCCCCCTTCCTGACCTACTGTGGACCCTGAAGGACTTTAGATGGACCTTCCCTATACCCTTGAGGGTACGGTGCTTAAGGTCTGGTATACTAAACTGTACCAACATCTGTGAGTGGTTACCCCCACTATTAACTTATCCTTAGGGGCCCTTGCCTACCTTATTCTCAGTTTGAGGGTGGCGGGTTGGATGGACAGGGCATTTACTCTTCTGTCTAACCTGACCTCTCTACAGTATATGATCCCATTTGACATTCTGGCCCATAATTACCAACTCCAGGCCAACCAAATATATACCCATCTCCAAATTGGTTGTCTGCTGTCTGGCCATTTCATGCTGGTAGGCACGACAGGTGTCCCTAGTAGAATCCCCCAAAACTCAAGCACAGTTACATTGGGAAAAAGACCTAGGTATTGTCCTGTCCACTCATCAATGTCTCAACTGTCGTGGTGGGCTTCAAATGTTCCTTATGCAGCAATCATGTTGAGATGTTTATTAAGCTTCTCTACCGTCTTTGGCCTGCCAAATCTAACCTCTGCTAGTGTAATTGTGGCCAGGTGATCTCATGCATGTTTTCTGGGGATGTCATATCATCCAGCAGACCTGGCGTGAGGTGTTTGACCTTGCCTTTAAAGTCTTAAATACTACACTTTCTCCTGACACTTCAGTTGACCCGGATATTGGCTGCTAAGATTCATCCTACTAATGATATGGAGACAAAGGGATTCCCTTATGTAGCCTCAGCCTGATCCCCACTGTTTTGCTGGCTCCCATGGTCGGATTTTGTTTTTGTTGACTTGAGAAGATGGATAGTGACTTCTTCCCTGGCTCCCCTGGATGCTCAGTTCCCTCTAAATGAGGTTCCTGTAAGCAAAGATTAGTCCCTTTGACGGTGCTTATGATAGTTGTACAATGTTTGATGCTTTGTATCCGTGTTTCCCCCTTTTTCTGTACCCCATGTTATTGAAGATTTCTCATTAAAAAATTGTTGTAAAAAGATTGTCTTACAGCAATGATCACTTTGCTTGGTAAAACATTCCAGCACTTCTACTTTTGAAACCAAGGTATTTTTCAGCTGCAGTGGGTCTATCATGGTGTTCCTGGCACCAGAATTTTATGACAGCTCACTAACATATACCAGTGCCAGAACCTAGCTTTTCAGCTCTGGCCAGAAAACACAGTTTCTGGTTTACAGACATGACTGGGTGTGGTTAGCACTTCAAATGGATAGTTGTCTTTCTCATTTTATTGAAGGAAACTTTTTGGATGGCTCAAAATTAAGCATATTAGTAAAGAATAAAATAAGAAACAAACAGACATTGGTTGGAAATGTATCATATAAAGTAAGCAGATGTTATTTGTTTCTTTCACCATGATGATTTTTCTAGTAAATGGATTTGGGAAATTAACAGTATATTTTTATCTGTTTTAAACCAAACCAAATTAACCATTTGCATTATCTTATGTATTATCTTGTATTTTTTGTATCTCTTATTTTGATGAAGTTTTCTTCTTGACCAAATTTTTAAAGACTTCTCAATTCTCACTGAAAGAATATCTTCACAGATAATGATAACAGTGGAAGTGATTCTACTTTGTGTGAGGGGAGGTGGGTATGTAAATAGTACAGTAAGTGTTGGGTCCAAGCCTTCAAAAACTGCCTTATCCCTCCTAATCTTTCTACCATTTCCTTCCTCATCCCAATTACTGTGCTGTCCACCCCTCCTACTTATGTTAACTAATATGACTGGCGCCTTCCATCCCCCTCTCATCTCCCTCTATTTCTCCTGAAACCATATCCGCCTTTCTTCATAGACTTCTTTAGAGTCTTCCTTCATTTGCAATATTTTCTACTTCACTGTTATGTCTTGTATGGTATTCCCTGTTGTACAGCACTGCAGATACTGTGTGGTGCCTAGTAAATAACGTTATTATTATTATAATAAATAATAATAATCATTGGTCCTGGATCTGATTCTTTGTGATTAAAAGTAAAAGCTCATCTCTATGATTTGTTGCATTAAGATACAGGGATTAAATAGATCAACATCCCCTTGTGTTTATCAAGAGATAATTCCCTATAATTTATTATTCTTTGGTACATCCAATATTTTTCAGTTGTGTGTTTGAATAAAGTCCCCTTAAAATGTGCTCAACGTGTGTGTGTGTATTGCTTTATATGTATATAAAAATAAAATGTGTTTACTCCCTGACCTTACCTATAAATATGCAGTTGTAATGCTGGCAAATTATATTAAACTACAGTAATTCATTTTGGGATACACAAACATCTCGAGAAATGTATTTTTTACAGAATTAGTAAATATAAATACAATATTTGTATTGCATCTGGTGTTATGTCCAGTCATTTCCCAGCTACTTGTAAGTCCTGCCTTTTCTCAAACACTCAAGCACAATTTTATAACAAAGCTGTGTGGAAGCTTTTAGGTCAGTCCCTAAAATGGTCACAGATATTACAAGAAGATTGCTGGAAATATAAACAGCAGCAGACTGTGTGTGGAATGATTCCAAACTGTCTTCTTGTGTGTCCTTTTCTAAAACAAGCCTCTAGAGGACTACATAGCAGAGGCACACATTAGTTTTGTATAATATTAAGTGAATTAGACACTCCTGACACTATAAGAACTGCAAAATCATTCCATTAAACTCTTAAGCTGGCCACACACTAGACGATTTTTGCCTAATTCCACACTGGGCTGGTACCAGGCTTGGGATGTGCTTTAGCAGAGGGCAGAAGAAGTTCTTCCCTCTGCTAAAGAAGTTCTGATAATCTTTCTAGTATATGGTACTGATAATGGTGTGTTTTCACCAGGGAAGGGAAAAAAAAAAAAACTCGGCCAGTTCATCAGCACAAATTACACTAGATCATCGTTCTAGTGAGTGCACATCTTTACAATAGTAACAATAAGCTCTCAGTTTTATTGTCAAAGTAGTTTTCACCAGGGAAGAAAAAAAAGAAAAAAAGGTTTATGTTTCTAAAGTGGGCCTTAATGGCAGGATTATTGTGTACACATGGAACGTTTTCTTACATAAAGAACAATTTAAGTTTCTGCAGACCAAAAGATCAAAAAATTGGTTGCTGTCGATTTTTGAACGATATTGGCCAAACGATTGAAAAATTTGCTCATACTGTATACACGGAACGATTTTTTCAAAAACAATCATACAATTATTGAAAAATCGTTTGATTGGAACAATTTATCTTACCATGTGGGCAAAACCATGTTGAATTGCAGGGGAGGTAAATTTGAAAACAGTAAGAGTTGAGAGATAATATTTCTGATCCCAAGTCTAATAGTCTGAATCCGGTCCAATATGCCTCCAATACGTTTCCGTTCTCATTGAACATTCCTCAAGGTGCTTTTGATTTTCTTTACAATTACTATTTTTTGAATATTTTTATTCTGCTAGAATGGGCAAATTATCGCACTTGTAACAGTAGGAATAGGCAAGTAATTACATCAGAAATACAGCTGAAGCAGGGTAACAAGCACAAGCTCAGATTTGTAGAATAGCAAAAGTTAGTTACCACTAATCATCCTTGATTATCTTTTGTTTGGAGTGAATGGTGTACAGTACATGCAGTGTCACACCATATTTCATTGTTGTTAAGAATTTGCATTCCTTTCCACATACATATGCAGGATTCTTCAAAATTAAACACCAAGGGCCAGATTCAGATTAACACTCATGACTTGAAATGTATAGGAATAAAAGTGGATTCTTATTAACAACGTAGCCTTAAGAATCACATCAAGTCCAACAAAATATTAGTAATACAGTTCAATTATGTCATGAAGCTAATTTACAATAAAAAGGAAGAAAAATGCAGCAACTGAACCAGTAGAAGGCAATGAGGGCAGAACTAAGAATTCACTGGTTCTAGTATTGACTTCCATCCGTGTTTCATAGTGCTTTAGATGGTCAGTATGAGGACATTATTCAGCTGGGTGACAGTGCTCTAAACATTGCTGTATTACATTAAACATTTACTGTATGAAGAAGCAGCACAAGGAAGCAGTCAATCATGGTGACATTAGTCATTTGGCTGAATCACGCAATTCATATGATCCAGCAAATGTTATATATGATTAATACCTTATATTCTTTCAGCATTTGAAGTTTTGAACAGGTGTCTAGTCTACTCAAAAATATACATTGGATCTTAGTAAAGGTCTTCCAGAGCAGTAAATGGTGATGGTGTAGTACTGCTTGTAATGTATGGAGAAAAAAGAAAGGCAATAAATTATTTAAGCTTATAGGACGAAACCCAGTTTAGGTGTGTTCCCCAATTTATGAATGCACTCGTGCAGAAATCAGTGCCCAGATGTGCATGAGCGGATCGCTTGGTGTACAGAAGAGGATTGGGGCTGGGTTTAGTCTAAATCATGAGATCAGTGCTTGAACAAACCGCATATCCTCATGAATGTCTGAAGGGAGAGGTAGAGGTAAGCACTGATAGCCCCAGCCTTTTCCGAACAAGAGAGGGGAGTGACAAAGGAGTTCACTCCCTCACTGCTCTCAATCTAATCCAGCTTTACTCATNATAGCCAACTGACACACACACCAGTGCAGAAGACAGCTAAAAGTGCCCTGCATACACATGCCAGATGTGAACAAGTATACCCCTGACATAAGGAACAGGAGATCCATCCTCTGGGCCAGACCTGCCCACCTGAATTACGCCAGGAGGGTGGGGCTTTGTCTAATTAAGATAAGGGATTGGGAAGGGGGTTGGACTGTTTCGTGTGGTCTAAATGAGTAGAGGCAGGGCTATATCAATGCTGCTATTCTCCTGCAATCCCTGTACTAGAGAAGGGAATACATGCCCACACTGCCGATAGAGCACATGTAGGGCTGGATTTGGTCCATATATTGTACTGTTACATTTAATGTAATAAAATGTAGGNTAAGAGTGTGATTTATTTAAATGAAAGACTTTTACCGATGTCCACTCCTTCAGCTCTTTATTTTGTTTAGATCAGTTCAATGATGAAATTCAAATGAAGAAGTAGAACAGCATTTGAGTAGCATCTTCTTTACTGACAGCTTTGAAATGTTATCAGTTGCAGGAATCTGCAACTACCCTTTATCATAGTGGGTACATCCCCTATCTTTGATAGGTAAAGATTTCCATTATACAGAAATGAAAAATTTGTAAATTTGTAAATGTAAGATTATGCTCATAAGCAATGTTGGAACTTAATCTGGGATGTGCACATACATAGAATACCAGTACATGGATTGTACATAGACATTTTGTAAGATTGCCAGGAATGTTAATAATTAAGATGTTACTACTTAAAAGTAGTTTAATATACTGGCAGATGGCATATTGTAAAATTATTATATTAATGTAACCAGTAGTTCCAAGAACTATTATTAACTTACACATTTTATAGGGAGCAAGGGATACAGAAATAAAATGGGAATTGAGGTGGTATACAATAACAGAAATAGCATTAAATGTTAAATAATATCATTCCATGGTCATAATTAAAGCAATTTAATATAACCATTACCAATTTTTTTTACATTTATTTTCATGTTTCTACTAACTATAGAAGTAAAGAAATCCATAACCATTATCACCATTTATCATTTATGTATCTTGCAGGTATGATACACACAAGACAAGACATACAAGATGGACATGAAACATANAGAATAATGCTTCTGCGTTTCTTTTTTAAATATTACATTTAAAAGTTACTTGACATTTGTGAGTCATTGGCTATATTAAAGAATTATATACTTACTCCCATAACACACATGCCTCTACATGATACATAAAACACACCTAAACAAGGATGATCTGGTTACAGTATTTTTTTGTTTTTTTTGTTAATTAAAATGAGTAAATTGTTTGCCACATTATTTACATTTTTATCTTTAATTTGAGTTTAGTGTAAAGGTGGCCATCCACGGGACGACAATCATGGGTTTAGGGTAAAAATCGGCGACAAACCTAAACAAGCGATATCGTTGATCAATCGGATTTTCCGATTGATCAGCGATGATCATTTGTTTAAAAAAAAATAAAAAAAAGAGAAAATACCTGTAAAAAATAAATAAGTAAAAGATANTTACATTCCTGGGGTCTTCGCCGGGCACCGGAGCTGTGCCTGGCACCTTCTTGCGATGGCTGTCATCTTGTATGGAGAAACGCTGCATATGCGTGATGCCGTNATGCATATGCAGCGTCTCTCCGTACAAGACAGAGATGACTGGTCACCACGAGAACGATATCGTTCCCGTGGATGGCCAGCTTTAGAACAAAGAGTCCAGGAGCAAAATTCATGCCACAGGTGGGTACATTACAAAATGGACAACATGAGCAAATAAAAGAGAACAATAGCATAAAAAACAATGGGGGACAGGGAGTCAGTGCTGTTTCTAGACTGTATGGCTCCCAGTATGATCAGCCAAAAAGCACCACCCACCNTACTCGTGGTCACCCTGGATATTTTCCAGTTTATACTTGCAAACAAAGAGGCAGTGCTTTCATATGCCNCAGCCAATCAGCTGTCAGGGTTAAAGGTGGTAAGGGTTCCAGCACCAAAAGCTGAGACATTGGGGCTGATTCAATCCCGCATGAAGACAGGAAAAAGTGTGAAGTCTATTATGGGACTGAATACTAAATACTCGTGTCTTTTTATATGCGGCTAAAAAGGCACAAATTTTCTCCCTTACGCAAACAGCGCAAGGGAGAAAATAAGGCACAAAGCCGAATTGAATCGGCCCCATTGTTCGGCCCTGGTCCCAGGACACCATATCAAATGCTTTCTCAGCATTGATGGAGAGAATCAGACGGGGGTAATCATTGCAAAATTGCTAGATCCTTGTGAATTTTGAGCANAGAATTCCTGCCCCAGATGAAGCCCGTCTGATCCCTATGAATGATGTCCAGAACCACCGATTTCAGTCTCTCAGAGAGAATTTTGGTAAGCAACTTATAATTAATATTCACTAGGGATATGGGTCTATATGAGACAGGAAGGATTGGGGCCCGGCTCGGCTTCAGCAGGAAGTAAAGTAAAGGAGGAATTTCTGAATAGGTGAAGATTGATTAAAGAGCATCACCAGCAGAGGGACTACATTAGCAGCAAGAATCTATAAAAATCCCCACCAAACCATGTGGACCAGGGGCTTTCAACGGTTTAGTGTGAAAAATAGCGGATTTAACAAGAGTAATGGGAGACACTAGACTAGCTGACTGAGTATCAGACAGCTGGGGGAGTCCCAGAAGCACTGCTTATCCGAGTGATCGTGGGCACATAGAGTTTCATAAAAGGTATGAAATATAGCACGTATAAATCAGGTAACTATGCAGCAAGTAAAACAAGAATGTAATTACTATCTCGCAGCAGGGCAGAGAGGAGACGGCCTTAACTATTTCCCCACTGGAAATAGGATAAGTATTCCGCTTGCAAGTTCTTGTTATGGTCAGCAGTATAGGAGATAANAGAACCCCTGATTACCTAAATGCCTGCTAAAGGTAAGAGTAGGGTCACCCATATGCACCTGGTTATCCCTCATAAAGAGGCTGATTCAATTCGGCTTTGCACTGCATTTTCCCCCTTATGCTGTTTGTGTCTTTTAGCTCATGGCTCATTGAGCCGCGTATAAGAAGATNCGAGTATTCAGTCCNGTAATAGTCAGNAAAAAGCGCACTTCGTTTTTTTCCCAATCCTNGCACGGGATTGAATCAGCCCCAAAGACATCCCACTGGGTCTTCAACATGTGACGAAATATGATGGAAGAGGACAGATAAGCAGGGAAACGCCACAGCCTAATCCCACTATGCGGCAGGCCACATTCAAGCAGAATACAGATCAGTACGTGATAACATATCCACATTTTCTTTTCCGCAGTTTAGTAAATATAGCCCTGATATTCAAACAACCCTCATATTCCGTGCTGAATAAAAACACTGATCCAGAATATTTGGGCACAGTTTTATGTGAAGCCCACATAATGCAGTTCATTTAGGTAATTACAAGCTATTATCATGATCAAATACAACATTTTGTAGAGAATAGATGTATTCTTTGTAGACAGATCGCAAGAGAGGAATGATACTAAATATCAGTATATTGNCCTGTCAGTCACCACTTTCATATTTGTCTGTTTTAGAAAGGAGACTGGTGAAACTTATTTTGTGTATTAATTACAGAATTCACACCTGCAAAATGAGGTAGTAAGAAAAGCAACAGTGTACAGGAAAATGGTTTCTTATAACCCACCTGTGAATTTCCATGAAATATAGTCATTTATATGTGCACTATGCGGAGCTGACGCTAGGGGGCTAACCTTGTACACTGTGCGGAGCGGACAC
>JABWIB010002977.1:18792-36545 GCA_016617825.1 Platyplectrum ornatum | reverse complement strand
CCCTCCTGCACCTGGTAACATCCCTTGATATATTTGAAAGCTGCTATCATATCACCCCTCTCCCTTCTCTGCTCCAAGCTGTACATATTTAGTTGCTGTAATCTTTCTGTATAGATTTGCACGGATGTGGATGGCCACACACTAGGGAAATGATCAGAGCAGTTAACAAAAAATTTTTTCATTTGGATAGAAATTCCACTGTAGTGTGAGACCAGTTTAATCCCACTGCCCCCTTGCAGCAATTATCATGGCTATTGCTATGTACAATGTGGGGACACTGGTTAGGGGACATATGCAAGTGTATGCAACCTGTGGCTCACCAGGTGTTATCAAACTATGAGGAGGATGCAACAGCACCAGGAGAGACGCAGACTGTCTACCCCTGCACTAGAGGATTGCTATACCCCAATATACCACCCCTCTATGTAGAACTGAAGTCCCAGCATGCTTTAACTGCACAGATATAGTTGATACCTGGCAAAGCATGCTGGGACTTGTAGTTTAACCCGGAGAGCTGCAGGTTGACTACCCCTGCTCTAAGGAATCCGCAAGTGCACATTTGGTACATACACATGCGCTGTTGCACATTCCATTGGACTTCTTGCATACAGAAGTTGTGAAGTGCAATATGTGAGAATACAATAAAGTAGAAGCTATTTACTATATACAGAGTCCATCTATCAGTACAAAGCAGGGCTGGAAGTGGGGGTATACCGGGGTATGCCATACCGGCACTTCTCCCACTGATGTAATTTAAATACTACAAATCTCCATTGACTTCTATTATATTCTATGTTTCCATACCGTCACTTCTAAATTTCCACTTCGACCACTGGTACAAAGCACTTTATGATCCCTCCCAGACAGAGACAAGCTGGAAAGCCCCCCTGGGCTTCTTGGGGCCATACACTCCTTGTAGTACAGTGCCATACAGTGACTGGCTATCCACCAGTCAGAGTGCCATTTACATGTACACATGGTGATATGGCACAATTAAGTTATCACTTTTATTAATATTCTTTATTAAATCTGTGTGTAAAGGGGAAGGGGGTGAACATTTAGCCCCACTTGCTTGTATTTGGCGCAGGCTATAAGCTGGCAGCCAGACCCTTCTTAGATTCTCACACACAATGCATGTCATATCTGGGCTGACAGGCGGGCGTCAATATCCCTGAAAATAACAGAAAAGGATCAACACTATCATTTTTACACAAGGAGACAAAATCAAGATAACTCCTTGTGGTCACAGAATATGTCTGTCACTTATACAGCAAAGAGAAGTACCGCCATAACCACAGACTATTATGTGTGTACCTGATACTTCTTACCTAGCATTGGTGTCAGTAACATGTAAGAAGCTGATATACTTATCCATACGTAATCACCATATGCATTCCATATTGCTAGCCCCTATGTAAATGAACCTATGTACCTAATTTACATAGGACNTGCCAGGGTCATTTGCATAGGCAANNTACGCATGGGGGGTAAGGGGAGTTATGGTTATTGTACAGTAAGGGCTGGCTTGATGCTCAAAATATTCATCAGGCTATACAGTATAAGCATTGATTGTTTGGTTCCCTTCACACCACTAAAACTGTGAAATGTATATGCCGAGACCCCTTTGACCAGCCCTTAAGGAGCCTGACACATGTGAGACAGCAAACATGAGGGGTCCAGTCTGTGTTTTGGTCACCAACTTTGAATCCAAGTTCATGACATTGCTTCATCAGTAGAGTAAAACATCTTACCACAAAGGTAGCTTAAGGAGCTATACATTCATTGTCTGGATTTCCAGGAACGCAGTACAGTCTACACAGAGCAATGGTCTAATGTTAGATATTTACTTAGAGAACATCTATTCCCCTTTACTTTACATTCCAGTTACAGCACATTGCAGAGGCACACAGGATCAATGTCTTTATATCTCTCATGTGACCAAATATAAACATCCATCTAAGTGTATAAACATAGCGCCAATCCCAGTCTCTTATATTACCCCTCGAATAATGGCTGTTGACCTATAATAAATTTGATGGGGGTAGTTTACCCCAGATTTGGATCTTGGTGACGTTGATAAATAGAACCCATAACGTCTAGACAAAACATCAGATAAATTGTTTAGACCATCAATCAGTGGACTTTCAAGCTCTCTCATAGCTGGTAGATATAAGCCACTAGTATATACACAGCAGTATATCATCATTAACTTTGTCAGGTTAAAATATGCCCCCAAATGACTTTCTCCTACAATCATATCTTCTGCATGAGTTTACAGGTCGGTTTCTGCAATGACTAATGCATACCTGTGACCTCTGATATTTAATCACTTGGTGCATTTAGAGTTAAATAGTGTTGTTTATTATTGTTATTTGGTCACTCTGTAACTTTCTTAAGTGAAGATGTTTGAAGTGGTCGCTTGATGAATTTGAGCCTTTTTTTCTTTACACTTTCACTAATAAGGGACAGAAGGGTATATTTACTGGGCTTCAAAACAAGAGAAATGGGAGGGTCTCCCTTGGCATCAGGCAACTAAGCATATTACATTCTATGGGGGTATTTTTTGTACTTGTAAATAGACGCTGGTGATCTACCTAAACACCTCGGTCAGTGACAACAATATTAACGAATTTAGGCAATATTTACGAATTAAAAATGATAAAAGCAGCACCGTAATACAGCATTTCACAGCTGTGGACGTCACATATTCACCTATTACTCTGTTCTTCTAACTCATTTATTCCAAGAACAGCACATTGGACCAGATTCTGACTTTAGGCACTATTGCAGTGGTTCCCAAACTGTGTGCCGTGGCTCCCTGGGGTGCCACCACACTCTCATTGGGGTGCCACAAATAGTTTTCTCTGATGTGGTGCCAAGCTGCTAGTGCACAATTTTACATCTTTTATAGGAGCAACACAAGATTTGATATCAACCTGAAGTATTTCTGTCTTTACCTAAATAGATACACTATTTTGACTCAAAAGCTTAAAAAATGAGAAATAATTTGGATTAGGCGTGCCTTGAAAAATTATGGAGAACCTAAGAATGCCTCGACTGAGAAAGTTTGGAAACCACTGCACTATTGACTCCCAATTTACTCAAGAGTATTGTTGAATTGCAGGGGAGGTAAAATGAATGTCAGTGTGTGCATGCAGGGAGAATACTTTATTGTTACATGTTGCACACAGATACTGACCAGCGTTACTGTTACACTGTTATTACACTTGTGCTGGAAACATCATCTCTCAACTCTAATACTGATTGCAACTAATTAAATTAAATCTCCTGCAATTCAACATGGTTTTACCCACTCTTGAGTAAGTTGTCAGTACGATCAATAGTGCCTAAAGTGTGAATCTGGTCTTTTGTCTCTGGAGTTTTAGCTGCTGCTTCCAGGAATATACCAATAAAGGTTCCCAGCACTTTACTTAAATCGTCATTTTCCTGTATCAATGAAAACCTTCAACAAATAGATAGCTACACTAGTACCTAATAAAGGTGAACTGGGTTTCTGTCACTATATTGCACAGTTTAATAGTTCCTTATGTGGATGTATTGAAGGGGACTTCATTCCTGTATATATATATATATATATATATATATATATATATATATATATATATATATATATATATATATATATATATATACACACACCACTACAATCTGCACTGTGTCCTTTCATTATTATTCAACCAATAAGTTTGCTAAAATGTTATAGAGTAGATTAGAAAAAAGGTTTCTGCCTATAGCAATCAGTCATCATCACTTATCCAGTATATTATAGAATGTATTTCTTTTCAGGCTACGGTGACATGGAGAACTAGCATAAACAAAGCACCCCTCGCTGTGATGCTCAATGACTCCTACAAGTGTGATTGACTTGTGCTGAACGCCCTTTGATCACTTAGCAGTGGTCACTTGGTGCGCAGGTGGGTTATTTGCACAGTGGTTTTTCTATGTATCAGCTCTGTGTGACCAGACAAGGACTTGTTTTAACTTTGCTCCATGCTTATCATCTTATCATCATGTAATAGTGGAAATAAGCCCAAGCTGTGCAGTCCAGTCTTCCGCTGCTCCGAACACAGCACTGAGGTTGTGAGTTCGCTTCCTCTGGCTTTCTCTGAGTGGAGTTTGTAAGTTCTTCCAGTGTCTGTGTGGATGTGCGCTGCTTTCCTCCCACACTTTAAAAATCTTCTAATCCTAGCCTGTGTGCGGAAAATTGCAGAGCACTGAGTAACACGATGGTGCTATATAAAACCCTGTTAATAAGTATATTTAATGGATGAAAAAAAGCCACTGTAGAAATTTTGCCAACGGCAACAGTATAGACTGCCTTAGAAGAATGGTATCTAGAAGCTGATTGGTTGCTGATGGTAATATCTCTATTTTTACTGTTTGGGAGACACATTTGGGAGATACATCCAAAAGTATCCCTAAGACATGAAACGGTATCTGTTAGGCCCAAAGATCCAGTTATTCTGCATAATGCAAAAATCAGTGATGGTCGTTGTATGACAGGGAACTCCCGCTCATTCATTTGATTATAAATAACCATGCACTGCAAAATCAACCATCCCGCTAATCAAACCCTCAGTTTAACCATTTCTGTGCTGCAATGCATCTCTGCAGACCTCTTCCAAATGATTTGATTTTCTACGACAGGACTGATTTTGTATCACACTTCATGACTGTGATTGACTGTAACTGTGGGTTACTTGCAGACAGCATATTGAATTGTATATGAATCACAGTAATCTGTTCCAAGCAGGGCTCAAAGTGGATGCGTATACAGGTGTATATCATACCGTCACGTCTTACTCTGAATACATCAAAAACTGCAAATCTCCATTGACCTATATTATTCTATGTTTCCATATCACCACCTCTAAATGTCCATACCACCATTTTGAAATTTCCACTTGACCACTGGTTCAAAAAGTGAGGATACTTTAAGGCAGTGGCTGTCCACCTAATCTGTTATGAGAGATTGACTAATTCATTATATTCATCCCTTTATTGTATATATATAAATCTGTTACTCCATCCAAATGTCTAAACTATGAGCTGTGCCCTCCAACAATATTATCATACAAACAATTCAAAAGTAAGGAGTCACGTGCCAGGATACCCAATGATACCCAATACCCAAAGTCTTATTCTCCTTACTACAAGCCTGGAGAGTGACCTTAATTATGGATAAGTAAGCAGTCACTCGCCAACACATTCTATTCCATTAATTCTCTGCCTTCTGGTATAGCTCATTGTGCTTACCACACTGCTCATCTACCTTGTGTACCACCAGACTGGGCTTCACGCAGCACCACTGATACACGTACCACAGGTTAAAAACCCGAACTATACTGCACACAATCACAGATCATCTCAGAATGCTCTCAGATATCGTAACGCCTGACCCTCCGCACCTTCCTACACCATTAAACTCAATAAGCATTCACTGGTGCATATAGCTATTACTCATTAGCACATAGGAATCAGGCTGCAGAAAGAAAGTGGGGCGTAAGGAATTTAAATAATATACATATAATAACGAGATAATGCTTCAATGTCACTTACCTAATATTAAACAGGAATTAAATAATGTCATTTGTCTGCTTCTTATGGGAGTACAGGGCACATTTAGCACCACAATTATTCAATTAATTAATTAATTCATTCATTCATTCATAAATCAATCTTTCATTACATTGTAAAGGTAAAATTGAATGAAATGAATGGAATTTGAAAAAAGGACCCTGGATAATGCGGTCATAGTAGACATAGGGCTGGATTCAGCTTTTCACTCTCGTGACTTACACTCATGACTTACACTCTCATGGATAAAACCATGATGAATTGCAGGGGAGGTAAAATGAATGTCAGTGTGTGCATGCAGGGAGAATACTTTATTGTTGCATGTTGCACACAGATACTGACCAGCGTTACTGTTACACTGTTATTACACTTGGGCTGGAAACATCATCTCTCAACTCTAGTACTGATTGCAACTAATGACATTTACCTTCCCTGCAATTTAGCATGGTTTTGCCCACTCTTGTAAAATGCTTAGATTGGAACAATTTATCTTATAGTGTATGGCCAGCTTAAGAAACATCAGCTNTCACCTGTTATGCTGATTGCAACTAATTAAATTTACCTCCCCTGCAATTCAACATGGTTTTGCCCATGAGAGTGTAACTCGTGAGTGTAAGTCATGAGAGTGAAAAGCTGAATCTGGCCCATAGTGGCCATTTTAGTAGGTGAATGTATAACTAGATGTTGGGAAATCATAAAAAAAAAGTAACACTAAAATATCAGTGAATTTATAATTGTGTTAATAACACACACTCACAAAACATCCATTGAGTAACTGTTGTGTATTAAGTACGTTCAATCGAACCACGAGATATTAGAATTTATTATATTTAATATAATTATAATTATTAATAATATTATTTTGCTAGCAATGTGGCATCACATACAAGCTGTAATGATGCAATACTTTATGGATAAACCATCCAAGGTCATTCGCTGCAGCTAATATTCACTGTTCACACAAATGGCTTTCCAACCAATATGCATATGTGTAAGACCACTAAGATTTCCCATTGTATTTCATGTGAATCAGTGGTGTCTTGTATTCCTTAAATCAAATAATGGGAGTTCTATGAACTGTCCAGATGCAAACGTACCTGTAGCTTAGGATCCTCAGGTAAGTATGGCACGTTATGTACAGACACAGTACAGCCAAGTGCAGCTACGTTCAGGGTGCTTCACTGAAATGTATACTGAGAACGTTAGTTATGCTTAGTACTAGCGCTTCATAAAAAATAGGTTACAAATAAATTATAAAAATAATAACCAATATTACATTCCTCTGACTTGTGTTTGTCAGGAGAGTCCAAAGAGCACAAACTAATAATACTGAGAATATGACCCAATAGTTGCTCAACCAGAACCACAAAAATACTTAACACAATTAACAATTAAATCGTGTTTACTGCTAATGCGAAAATATAATTTACCAATGTATACGGGACTGTATATACTGTTGTTAGGAGCGCGGTACATTTGTTTAGCCAGATTCTACTTTTGATTAGCATTTTATAAGGAAATAATAGTGTCCATACTCCAATATATTTATGGAGTCTTTCAAACACCTTGTCAGCTAAGGACTAGTGCCCTCACAGGTGACTCTTCGCACTTCCGTGACGTACCTTGCCCTCCCTAATTTAACTAATTTCATGTAGACTCCATCTGATCACAGTCATATCTATCGTGTAATAGACTGCTCCAATGCACTTCAGATAATCTCACTGTTTAGTACTCTTATACCCCTTTTCCACTGACAAAAAAATCCCAGGTTTTTTTTTTGGTGGAAGAAAACCCCAGGTCAAGTGACCCCGGGACCCCGGGACCAATGCAGGGTTTGTACTAAGATTTTTCCCAGGTCACTGCAGTGGAAAAGGGAATTCCCTTTAAAACATAGTAGGTTACAATACTCTTCTGCATTCAGTGGAAATGGTGTCAACCAGGGAAAAAACCCAGGTTCACACTGCAGTGGAAAAGGGGTCTTTTTTTTTGAGCTGGGAAAAATGCAGGATAAAAACCCAGGTCTAAACCTGGGTTTTGTGGAAAAGAGGTATAAGTTGGTCTCTTCTGTTTTCTAGTTGCTTATATTGTTACTAATTGCTAACACCTCTGCATACAAGGAGTTTACTGGTAATTTATCAATAAGCTGCTGCAGTATTTCCTTAAAGTGTTGGGACATAGAAATGCCCTGTAGCTGGTGCAACTGTTTGTTATATTGTGCAGTTACGTCTGTGAGTATGTTTTTAATTGAGTTTTTAATAATTTTCGGTTCATTCATTTTGGGCATGCTATGCCATTAAATGTACGCGCAGGCCCAATGCCGCTTCTCTCATTCCAATTTACATTAGGGGAATGAATAAAGTTATAAAACACCCGTTTCTGCATACATAGTTGCACCTAGAAACACATGCTCATGTTACGCAGCATATATCCCTTACAGCAGCAGGATAAATATTTGCAGTTGCTCTCTTTGGTTCAGATGTATTGCAGTCGACTTTCGATACATATCCCCAGGAGTATAGTAGCATAAACATGACTATAGAAAATAAACATAATTCAAAGCTCACTGGTGGAGGCCAGAGCATTAACCTTGTGAGGCTGCAGATTGCCCCAGCATTGAAGTGTTCAGGCTTTGATGCCTGTGTGTAATCTGACCTGTCTAAATGGGCTATTAACATCCTCTATTCATCGCAGTCCCTGAGGAATAATAAGCCCGTGGAGTGTGAAAATAAGTAAGGAAAGGTTAAGGGCAGACAGGTCTTAGACAAGGACATCCCCACATCAGGAACCTGTCAGCTCTCTTCTGACAGTCTCGGTGGAATAGGCTCTGGTCCTTATTCTGTCATTGTATGTGTTTCTTTTATATCCCTAAGGAACATGTAGAGTAACAATTACCTGCTCTCACTACACAAGGGGATGTCAAAGCCGATTCCTTTTTTTGTGTGTCCGTGCTTCAACATGTCATAAAATGTTCCACTCTTTTAAGGCTGTCGGATTTTGGGCTGTGTTTGTTTAATAGGCTCATGATTAATCCTTGCACAGCTGCAGGGGCTGGTATGCAGTTATTCAATGTGAAATGCTGTCCGCCAGCTAGGAAAATGCTGCTTGAAATGATACTTGTATGGTTAACCCCTTGGAGGTGAACATGAACTTGTAGCAGGTATGAGTGGAAGCCTTCACCTGTCCTTCATTGCTGGAGGAGGATCTCCGGTAGATTTACTAAAAACTATGCTAAAGCTAAATCTATTCTATTACGTCTAATTCATATTGTTGCCCTGTGTTCAGATTATATTCTGCTTTTGTGTGTGCATATACGGACCAGCCATTTTATGTATTTTCTGTGCATACCAGTCAGAAGAGTAAATATAGATACCTAGGTATGGAAGTAGCTCTACAATCACATCCTCGGTTTTGCTGATTGACTGCAGGGCCACCATCAGAAATAGCGGGGCCCCAGACTGCCAAAATGGATAAGACCCAACCCCATGTGACGTCCAGGCCCAGGAGCTCAATTAGACTTCAGTACTGGCGTCTATGCGAGTTTTGACATGCAGCAACAACATAAGGGAATATAGATATAAAACTTCCATATAGGTCATGGTGCTGGTCCCCTGCTTCTTCCGGGCCCCCTCTCTACACGGGCCCAGGACAATAGGTGCGACTGTCCATCCCCCCCCTCCCCAATGGCAGCCCTGTCTAACTGTATATGAATAAGCTCTGAGGGTATAGTCCATAACTGTCAAGCTGACCTTACATTGAATNACAGTTATATAGAACATCCCATGGATTAATATATAGGGTGTATACAGAGTATATAATAGTATGTCATACCTTAACTTCTATCACTGATTTCATTGAAACCTATAAATCCCCATTCACTTCAATTATTTTGTACATTTCTATACTGTGTCTTCTAATATTCCAATTCAACCACTGAGTGTATGTATAACGGTATATAACAGCATTTGTCGGGTGACAATTGTTATTTATGTATATGGCTGGATTGATGGAATTACCAGTAGTTAGTGTAGAAGCCATAAACTATGTACTTTCCCTGACCCCTTGGAAAATGCTGTAAATGATATTGTGAGACTGACATATGATGGGATTGAATCCAGATTTAAGAATTGTGGCTGATTCTTCATCTGCACACGACAACATTACCAGCTACAGATCTGAGTCGCCCAGTTCAAAGTAATCTGAATATTGTTTTACTTGTTACGCTGAAATCTGTATTTATAATATGTGCAGCTATAAGGCTGGTAGGACATGCACAATATCTTATTTAATGTAACATCTACTGGAAGTCATCCCATGTCTCTTTCTTTCATAAAATATCATACAATATTTCATTAAATATCACAGTACTTAAAATGTATCTTAATCAGTGCAAATATATGGAAATATATATATATCTATGTGTGTGTGTATATTTTTATATATATATATATATATATATATATATATATATATATATGGGTAGTGGGTAAGTGTCTGTATAATATGCAATATGGTCTTCTCCACTGCTCCACTGACAAGTGATTAGTTCACACATAAGGCTCACAATAACTGAAGAGTCCATAAAAGCCAGGATACCTATAATAGTCCAGTAATAATAGTCCTATATCAGACCATTGCATTGGCATTTACCTTGCTGAATGCTATAAGAATGCAATGGAGTATTGTATTGTATGTATTGTATTGGTTCAGGGAAAATAATAAAGAAATTATTAAAATAATCCTGAAGCTAATTTCTCTCTTGCCTCTACTTAGTTCATTTGTATTGTCACTGAAGCACTTGCACTATTTGGACTATACAGTGAAGAGCATTGCACTTTGGGAATGTAGCTGTAACTTGCTAGACTGCACTGTGTATGTACCTGTCATGCTATGTGTCACATACAGGATACCCATTAGGGTGTGCCAGATAGGTCCTCTATTGGGCTGCGCACTGATCCAGATTTTGTGTGCGTCAGGTAGGGTATGAGTGAGAGGGGATTGGTTATCTATTATGCTGCATGTATGATGAAAGGATCCAACACAGCAAAATCAAAATCAAACTCTGTCCTCTCCTGTCCTGTGGATATACACCAAGGACCAGTGGAGACCAATGAAGGAGAGGGTAGTGAACTCCCCTGGCACCCCGGTATAAAGTAAATGTATGTCATAGTATCACCCATTCTGGATTTTGTGTGTATGTATGTGTGTGTGTGTGTGATTGTTTGTGTATGTGTGTGTGTGTGTGTGTGATTGTTTGTGTGTGTGTGTGTGTGTGTGTGTGTATGTATCACTCACATGGGGATTGATGGTATGGGGACTGTTGAAAGGACCTTTTTGAACAACCCAACGTTCAACCTAATTGCTTCAGGTTCTAAACTGATTCAGAAATGTGATCTGAACTGTGAAAACACAATGCAACGTGGGTGCGAGTTGAAACACTTTGATATGGCGGAGCGATCGCTGACGGGTCCTGTGAAATGAATGTATTAATTCTTGTCAGGCAGTAATTGGACAGAACTTCCTGCGAGCATTCCATCTTGTGGTCACGACGCCGGCTGTCTGAACGGCCACCTGGCCCTCGCCTGTGCACATGGGTAATATAAGACACCAATTCAAAGATGGAAAGAAGCGTTTGTTGTTATTCAGATGACAAATGTGTTGTTAATATAGGTATTATTGCGTCCACGGTGTCCTAAGAATGTAAAAACAAGTATAAGAATGTAAATAAACCTAAATAATAAAGAAATAATCACAAATGCTTGTCATATATATATATATATATATATATATATATATATATACAAATGATCAAATGTAAAGTACACACTTTTTAGAATTAATACACTTAAAGTCACCTCATCTCGTGATCAAGCCAATCTAAGGGCGAAACGCGCGTAGAGAAAAAGAAGGACGCTGACAAAATAGGGCAAGTTTATTGTATCCTGCGAGAATAGGGTGTCCGCGGGCTGGGCTGCTGGTAGAATTTAATGTGATGTAAATGTATTTTTTCGCCTTATGAATGTAGATGGTATTGTGGGTTTTCTTTGCCCCGAGATATATCTGTATATGAGTCTTTTTTGGACTGAGAAGTCTGATATTGTTTTTAGATGCACAGTTTTGTTATACACTACACTGTTGTTGTTATTTATTGGTATTATAGAATGAGGTACTTTTATTGCTGTTTCAAATAAATGATAAGAGTATTGGACGTTTGCTGAATTTTTTCCAGTTTAAAGGTCTTTGGTTAAGGAGTCCCTGGTTACCCCATGTGTCTCTTACACAGGTGGTAACAATTCTTTGTAGATGTGTCTGTACTAATAGGACTACCATACCAAGACCTAGATAACAAGAAGTTGTAATGTAGAATATAGGTGCGGTAATTCTTTCTTTTATGAGAATACACTTAAAGTAACACAGTTGAAGATTATTGTAACCTAACAATACTGGGAGGGCATAGTGCACTATACCCCAAACTGCGTCTGACTATTCCTATCACAATTTATTTGGGAATTTGCCCAATTTGGCCAGAAATGCCTAAATGTGTAGCAGTATTGAATACCAAGCACTACAACACAATAAGGGGACAATACATACGGTTTGTATGGGTACATAGTGGTAACACAGAGGGTTTNCTACAGTATACGTATTAGCAACAGGGGAGACAGACGGGATAGGGGTGGGATTATGTTGAGGAAGATGACAGGAGGGTGGAGGGCCCTGCACATGAGAGTTCACTTGCTACGAGGGAGGGGAAGACAGTACAGACGCGGGTGAATGGGTTCAGAGGGAAGAAGAATTAGGTTGTGGAGGGGTAGGCTAATCTAAAGACATGTTTGAAGGCATGGAGGGTGTCGGAAAATCGAATAGACTGAGGTAGGTCATTCCACTGCGCGTAGGGCAGCTTGGGAGAAGTCCTGGATGTGTAGGTGAGAGGAGGGGATTAGTGTAGCAGATATAAAGCCAGTGAAGGGATTGACAGAGTGGGGAGGTGGAGGAGGAGCGGCGGGTGAAGAAGATTAGTCCTTAATTAGTCAGTAAACCCCCCCCATGCTAATGGAGATAAGTACAAATAAGTATGTTGCCCTTGTGTAAATGCAAGGAAGTTCAGACCGCTGGATAGTAGGTAAGGGCTTAATCCCACATTGTATGCACACATCCACTCCTGCAAGGTGAATAGTGTGGTTTACAGAGAGCTGGAGACTTCCTGGATCATATACATAAATTACACATGCGCACTTTACGCTGCGCAACATATTTTTATACGACCGGGTGCGGTCTATAGTGATCTGCTGAGAAAAGTAGCATCATAGAAATCTCATTCCTATGGCATTAATTGCATAAATATATATATATATATTTTATTTCTTCCACCTATTTTTCTCTTATTTTCAAACTCTGAATCCGCGCCCTTGTTATTTGTAAATGGGGAACAATAATTNCACAGGTAGCCATAGAGGGGTAATAGAGGGGAGGTTACACAATGTAAATGATATAGACACAATACTAATATATGATTATGTAGGTCTAACAATGACATTCTTCCAAAGAAATCTTGGTGACTGTAATGGCGTGGATGTTAATGCACGCTGTACTTTGTATGATTATATCTCACACCTCTCTGTTCCATACTAATAATTATTCCATCACATTGAACAAGGATTGTAACGGCACCATTGTGTGCAACTGTTTCTTATTCCTCTGGCAGCTTGTACACAAATTACATTTTTCATATTTTCCATAAAATGACTCAAACTTCCACCGGTATTTATTCAATGTCTTCAATACATAATTAAAGGGTAAAAAAAACCCAATATATAGAAAGTCTGATGAAAATAATGGAATGTATTCCTAGAGACGTACAAATGCCCTTGCTGAAATGTGTGAACAGTGTGGATTTGTACATTGCTATTGCTAAAGGCGTAGCTAGACATATCTCTTTCATTCTTCATCCGCTGCTCCTCTGTGTAAATTGACACTCCATAGCCTAAAGAGTCAAGTTCAAGTTGCTCACAATCTCTTACACGTCCCCTACCAGAGCCTCCATATATCAATGCCAGCGTGTACGTTCTTATCTCCCTCATTACGACCTCCCCCCCCCCCTCTATGTGAAAACTTCGGCAGCACTGCTCCCACCCATGGAACTTCTTGTCTGGCCCCATCTCACTGCACCCAACATTATTTTATTATATTAAATTCCCTCTTCGTACCTGAACACCTTAACACCTGAAGCTAAATTTACGGGACTGGAAAATTGCAGATGTTGCCCATAGCAACCAATCAGATTCAAGCTCTTTTTTATTTTACATATTGGAGAATGTAAGCCTGGATCTGATTGGTTGCTATGGGCACTTTTCCAATTCCACAGTTTAGATTTAGGGGCTAGATTTACAATACATACAATTTCTATGAATAAGCGGGTGTGACGTTATCAAGCCGCATCCATTTATTGTGCCAATCGGGGCTAGAGGCAGTGATTTACTGTTTCAGCATCAGTCCCAGAAGTTATGCCCATTCTCAAGGATTACCGGGTTTCTTCTACAGGAGGGTCGGCAACCGGAAAGTGACAGCTGTAATCTGATTGGTTGCTATGGACAGTATCTCCACATTTACTTTTCCGCAGCTTAGTAAATCTAGGAACTGGACCTAAATTTACTAAGCAGGCAGATTGTAGGGAGATTAAAGTGGGGATGTTGCCCATAGCAACCAATCCGATACAAGCTCACATTCTCCAGTATATAAAATGAAACGGAGAGCTTAAAACTGATTGGTTGCTATGGGCAACATCCCCACTTTTCAATCTCCCTGCTTAATAAATGTAGGCCCTCGTGTTTAATATACATACAATATACACTACATCATCATTTTCCCAGATAGTCCTAACCTGTCATATGTGTCTACCTTGTTCCCCCATATCATATGTTAAGATGATTCTCCATGGCCAGCCATGGAAACATTCTCATACATAGCTGTGTGAGTGAGATGCAATATTAATATCAGTGATATACTGAGGATATACTGAGATCCTCATACATGTGTGACATGTGTTGTCCTGCATAGAATATCACGTTGTTCAAATTAACTATGTCTAAGGCAGCCGTTGTGCACGAGGGCATGGAAACCATTAGACGGGTTGCTTCTGGTCTATGCCCTGGAGGACCAGTTTCTTTGTTCCACAGACACCAGCTGAGATGCAATGGTTTCCAGTTTATTTCCTGTAAACTTTGGTCCTCCTTGTGTAGCCCAATGGGACCTGTTATTAGACCACACAAATTGCAGCGCGGTCTCAGGCAGGAATGGGACAGAGTATTAAGTAAAGGACTTGAAAGATGAGAACAAATTCACCAAGTGAAGGATGGGGGAGGAGGGAAGGAAAATCACAAAATGCTGTTTGACTTAGAGGACAGCTGTGACACATGTATTCTCTGAGTTATAGAAAGTGGGGTTACTCCAGAGACAGAAGTAATAGCAATAATAAAGTAGTATGGAGCAATAATAAAGCAAAAAACATTTTACACAGCAGAAGAGGCAATATGAAAGGACAGGACAGGACCCACGATCCGGCTCATCGATTCGTGGCTCATTTTGTTATTAGAGTTTAAGCAAATTACCCCAGTCAAAGAAATGTAATTCATTTGCAAAACTTACATTGTAATATGAATTCATCAGGTGCAGTCTTTTGTGTAGTTACTGCAAACTCTGGATCTGAATTGGACCAGATTCAGATCTTTAGGCGCTAATGACTAAAGCTGGGCATACACTATAAGATAGATTGTGTCAATCGAAAGATTTTTCAAGAGTGGGCAAATCCATGTTGAATTGCAGCGGAGGTAAATTGAATCAAGTTGAGAGATGTTGTTTCCAGCCCAAGTGTAATAACAGTGTAACAGTAACGCTGGTCAGTATCTGTGTGCAACATGCAACAATAAAGTATTCTCCCTGCATGCAAACATTGACATTCATTGTAACCCCCCCTGCAATTCATCATGGTTTGTCGTTATGTATATGTTAAGGTTTAGGTGTGTAAAGCATAGCAAGAATGCGGATGAATTATAGCCATGTCATACTTTATGTTATGCAGGAATGTTATCATTTTATAATCAATCTTCTCATATTTTAAGGTGCTTTGGCTTGACCATTACGCTTTACATATTAAGGGAACACATACTGTATTAAATATTTACACATACTGTTTGAGGTGCACGGGATAAAATTAATAATTAATAGTGTAAGATGTTGCTAGCACCCTGGTATAGTCCAGTCAATCTCATACAGTCCAGATAGAACCCATAACAGCACAGACAGCATCTGCATACAGTCCAGAGCAGTGGTTTTCAATCTTGTTGGAGGTACTGAACCCCGCAAGTTTCATATATAATGGAGTATGCATCAGTTGCACATAAAATCACTATGAAATAGCCCAAATTGGTAGAGAAAAAATATATATATTTTCTATACCAATGGGTCCCCCATTTGTGTATATGTATGAACAGATAGATAGATAGATAGATAGATAGATATGAGATAGATAAACATGAGATAGATAGATTGATAGATATGAGATAGATAGATAAATATAAGATAGATAGATAGATAGATAGATAGATAGATAGATATGAAATAGATAGATAGATAGATAGATAGATAGATAGATAGATATGGGATAGATAGATAGATAGATAGATACATATGAGATAGATAGATAGATAGATATGAGATAGATTGATAGATAGATAGATAGATATGAGATAGATAGATTGATAGATATGAGATAGATAGATTGATAGATAGATAGATAGATAGATAGATAGACAGATAGATAGATAGATATGAGATAGATAGATAGATAGATATGAGATAGATAGATAGATAGACAGATAGATAGATATGAGATAGATAGATAAATAAATATAAGAGAGATAGATTGATAGATTGATAGATATGAGATAAATAGATAGATATAAGATAAATATAAGATAATAGATAGATAGATAGATAGATAGATAGATATAAGAAAGATAGATAGATAGATAGATAGATAGATAGTCTTACAGCAGACACACGCCTCCCAGCCAGCCAGCAGCTCTAACTAATTAGCACACGTGATGGGAATAGGAAACACTATGGCAGACAATGGTAGCGTGGGAAACTAATGTAAACCACAATTACAAAACCCTCTTCTAAAAAAAATGAAAAAAACAAACAAATAAATAACAATAGGCATCAGCGGGCAGACTGGCAGCATGAGAAATGAGTTTGTGGTGGAACGCTGCCTTCACATCGCTGCCAAGCACAAGCAGTTCCCTTTATGCCCCCAATCTAGTGTCTCTGAAGCCTCCTTCTCTCCGTTTGCTGGTGCAGAGCGATGAGGTGGGGGCTATAAGATGGGGGGGGGGCATGTTTTAGGAATCTCAGAACTGGGGAGGTCATTTAACTTTTGTTAAGAGGACAAGGAAGAAAAAGAGAGACAGAGTAATGAAATCTCCTGCCTGAGACAGCTTACAAGCACATGTCNCATGCTGTCAGCTTGATAGGCTCCGAGGTAACATTTGCAGCTTGTTGTCCTGTTGCCAAGCTGAACGGTTGGTGGGCATTACTTATGTGAAAGGACTTCAGCCTTTTCCCTTCCCTGTCAGCACTTCTAGAGCAGCATAATAGGACTATTGTGAGCACTGTTTCCTTGCAGCAAGTTCACTACCTAAGCAGAATGATTACAGAGCAGGTAATAAAGAACAAACAAGACGTAAGAGAACAGTGGGGTTCTTTAAACTTGTAACTTGACTGCTTGGTGCCAGTAGCCAAACGGAAAAAAAAATAAACTGGTGCACACTTAAAATTTAAACAAAATCACCGAAATGATGGACTTAGCGATGTCTCCCTCACATTCGATTTCTGAGTGGTGACTCCTCTCAAACCCTATGGGGTCATTTTTGTGACTGCTCAGATTTTGGGGTAACCTCATGTTTTAGTTGATCAAGATGACAGGAACAGCAGGTACAATGTATATTCATATCAGTTTGAAAGAACATAAAATGACCTAACACTGGGCCAGATTCAGACTTTAGGCACTATTGACTTAAGCTGGCCATACACTATAAGATAAATTGTTCCAATTGAAAGATTTTTTCAAGAGTGGGTAAAACCATGATGAATTGCAGGGG
>JABWIB010002976.1:27664-42127 GCA_016617825.1 Platyplectrum ornatum | reverse complement strand
TCCTGTGTGTCCACTGTCTGCCTTCCCCCATCAACCTTCCCTATATTTCCTCTGTCATCGTGAGTGGCCCTGTTAGTCTACACTATATGGCCAATGTTTTTCTTCACTTGTATGCCCTGTGTAACCTAACCCATTTGTGATTCCTGTCTACCTCTCGACATGTGCATTTTGTCTGCCACCTTATGTGCCTGATTCAGAGCTGCACTTACACCATTTTTTGAGTGTAGACTTTTAAAATGAATGAATGAAAGATTTTTTGCTGGAAGCCGCCGATTTCGGCGGCTTTCAACGACGGCTCTGCCTGCGGCTTTTTGTCCTCAGGCAATCTGAACGCGGCATTAGTTTACCAGGAACAATAACCAAATTTCAAACATTTCAGGACTGTCAGCAAATATGGATTAATCTAGTACTGCAGGAGTGCTTGGGAACAGAAACACATCTTACATCTGAGTTATTTTATGTTTGCCATCTGACCCTGGAGTCTGGAGTATGGTAGCACTTNTTGTTCCTAAGGCTGTTTAGCCATGTCAATAGTAATTCTTGTAGTATTTGATCTATTTTTTTAACCATTATGTTTAGACTACCAGGTTGCAGGAGGCACCCCAGTGCGGTATTAGGTCTGATTGAACTTAAGACCCAATTCATTAGCCCAAACTGGTAAACCCTAATACTGGAACATTTGATCACCTCATATTTGGAGTTTGGGAAGTTTAGACCCATGTTTATAATTCATCCTTGTTTCACAATACCTGTCCGTGAAAACAAAGGCATGTTCACAGAGGCTAAGCACTGTCCTGCTGACAACTTATTAAGCGATTTAATAGAATGCTTGAAACTTTACATTTAAAAANAATAATGTAGGGCCCGAGGATCTTACTCTAAGCGCTGAATTGAAAAAGGTCTATTGAAAGGAAACAAAGGAATTTGCTATGGCAGTATAAAATGACTGGGAATGGATAAAACATATAAATGCACCATGCAAAAAGGCAGTTGGTAAATATAATTCCCATTCAATGGCCATTTCCAATCATATTATATTGTGGAATAAGAGAGCGCTGTATGACTGATTCAATGTCTGTTGAGCAAAATTGCACTCATTTAAATATGACCATAGTAGGGAAATGAGTGACACATTTTCATTTTCAGTGACACATTTTCACCTTTAGATTTCACTGCACGGTGAAGTTGCCTCATCTGAATAGCATCAGTCATGGTAACACCATAGAACAGGACTCATTGTGTAAATGGGTCACAGAGCAAAGAGATAGATGTGATTCCGCATTTTGCCATCTGTAATAAAATGGTAAATTATAAGGACTGAGACATGAAAATACTGATGAAGTACTGTTTTCTAAGATTTGTCTACATTAATTACAAATGATAATTATAATTGATTACTGCATTATGTATATAACAGGGGTTCTCAAACTTTTTATGGTGTTTACCAGTTACAACAATGTAATTGGTCAAGTACCACTGATTAATACCATCTATCCTCATTAATCTCTTCTTAATACCTTTCTTCACTCTCATTCCTCCCTCTACCCTTTTAGACTCAAGTTTCCCTCTTTTATATCTTTACATATTTGTGACAATATTATGCAGATACATATACACTTCCCATAAATAGATCAAATGTAACCTCTTTCATATTTTAATTTTTTTTAATTAAAATACTAAAACTAGAGCTTAAATTCTAGCTTGTCTGTATCCTGTAACACAATACAGTTGTCCCAGCCTGACTGGGAAGCACTTAATGTGCCACACAAACACAACAAAAATCAGTCCTGTACACTCAACATTTGTAGTTATTCCTGCCACCTACATCTATGCCAGTTATGAGGCTTATTTTGCAACTGCTACAACATCCTAAACTACATTACATTAATCCAGTAATCATTTTAAATGTATATACATATATTACATATCAGTGCCAGAGCCAATAACTTATGCCAATAACTGCTTTGCTTCATAAATATTACTACTGATTATATGTCTATATACTTAACGCCATTTGTGGATTCCTTCTGGAAATCTCCTGTATATACTCTATGTTGCCTAAAGCAATATAATAAGACTGAGCTACATATGATCATATATAATCTTTATAAATCATTTAAAAATGAATTTTACCTTACTGGAGAGTCCTTCAAATTTACTTTCCCAGGTTCTGGAATACTTGAAAGTAGCCTTTAAAGAAAAAGAATTGTCATTCCTGTAGCCCAGTGGTTCCCAAACTTTCGAGTTCGAGGCACCCTTAGGGTCTCCATAATTTTTCAAGGCACCCCTAACACAAAATAATTTCCCATTTTATAAGGTTATGAGTAAAATAGTGTAATGACTATTTAGGTAAAGACAGAAAAACTTCAGATTGACATTAAATCTTGTGTTGCTCCTNTACAAGAAGTAAAATTGTGCTTCTAAGAAACACTTGCAATGTGCCACCATGTCGGAAAATACATTTTGTGGCACCCCAATGAGAGCATCATGGCTCCCCAGGGAGCCTAGGCACACAGTTTGGGAAGCACTGCTGTAGCCAATAGAAGAAACAAAATATTTATAAACATTACTTCATTACCATTCATCTCCCTCCACATCCCGGAATCCTTTAGCAAATGGGTTGCTTGCAATCTTCAACTGTGTTATCTGTTAACATATTGAAGGAGATATTGAAACATCATAATAGACAAAAAATACTAAAATAATTTAATGTCTATTTGGATTCATATTTTCACATTCTAAACCAGTAGTCTAAGTGGACGTTTAGAAGCAACAGTATGAAAGAAAACAGAAAACAATAGAAGCGAATGGAGATTTATAGTTTTTCAATTAAATCAGATAGGGAGAATTAACTGTATGGCATAAAACAGTATACATCCCCACTTTAATCGCTGTTCTGAACAGTATGGAGCCCCCAGCCGTTCTGTTTGCATTCATAGCTGGTAGGTAGATTTTCGCCTTTCTAATATTTGAAAAAAATCATTAAAGCTACATTACGCCATATAGACTACAACATGTTTGTAAATTGCTGTTACAATTATAGAACAAGAAAGTTTCACAACAAAATATAAGCTTAAAACAAAAACATCAAGAAGCAAAGCAGGAAAAGAAAGAGAAGGAGAGGAAATGTATTTAAAAAAAAATAATAAATTACCATTCATTTCATTTAAATAATTAAAATACGATTTATTATAAAAATTCAAAAAAGACCCCTCTATTATAATACAAGTTCTATATAAATGTTTGTAATGTTATATCTAATAGTATAGGTCACATATTTTTAACTTTCAAGATGTGACGATAAAAACAATATATAACAGTTTAACATTTAATACCAGTGACCATAATTCAATAGTGCACTCCATAGTGCACACTTTGTCCTCATCTGTGACCACTATATTTAATGCAGAGAGCCCACCAGTGACCCTATACACAACAGTAATGACAGAGGATATTATGAAGGATACACAGAAAGATCCAGAAGTGAGGACTATATAACTTACTCTGTGATTCTGATATGCCGTCACAGCTATAAACTGGGTCTCTGGAAACACAAAGGAAACAAAGTTCTGTGCTGCACGTGCTTCTCCTCCTTGGCGGCGATCAGAAAGCAGGATATGGAGCCTTGGTTGGTATCGATGCATGGAGTTCAAGATGATCTACATTGTAAAATATATGAAATATGAGTGTTTTTGTTGACAAATACCTACATACCCACAATACTAATGTATTTTCCTAATAGAGTAGTAGTTATTTCAAAATGGAAGAAATACTATGGAAGAGTTAGAAATGATGGTTTGTCTCATTTAAAAAAAAATAGGATCAGCTTTAGACTTCTGCAATAGGTTTATTTTATATTAAATTAGCAGAAAACAACAGCTTTTTGCAACTGCATATGCGCTTACTACGTGGCTTCATAACCACGCAAGGCTGTTTTGTGGGAAACAATATTAATCACCATATTAAACTCGGGAATGGAAAAGTGGAGATGTTGCCGATAGTAACCATCAGATTCGAGCTGACATTCTTCAGTATGTAAAATGAAACTGAGAGCTAGAATCNGATTTGTTGCTATAGGCAACAACTCCAATGTGAAATAATTTGAATCCAAGTCTACAGCATGATGATAATTAGCCCTGAACAGCTCTTATGTTTTTTTTTTAGAGGTTACAGAACATACATTTAACAAAATGGATAAATCACATGCCACAAAAGGTTTTTATGTCACTTTTGGAGAGGGGATTACCCACCACGCCCACAGTTAACCCTTGATTGTGGTCTCTCCACATGATTTCCCTACTTTAATTGGCTGTCCGTCTTGAACGTGAATGCCTTGCTTTGATNTCATGTTCTTTTTTTTTTTATATATACAGTATATCCTGTACCGTACATTGTACTTATTTGTGAACGTACTTCCTAATTGTGCTTTTTTTCTTGTTTGCTACAATAAACAATGGAGTAAGGTAAAAAAAAAAAGCAAGACACACACAAAAGCGAAAGACACACACACTTATAAACACATACATGTCCTCTCATATCCTGCACATTGTTGGTAAGTTTGAGACGATCAAAAGAAACAGTCTGTCGCATCCAGTGTGATCCCCTTGCAGGGGAGTCGGGATGGAAGTGTAGGCGGCCAGGGGGTGCTGGATCTGCAGTGCCTGACACCAGCCAGGAGGAGGAGTGAAAAGCATACCTGGAAAGTTATACCATCCTTCATTAGACATTCATTTCCTGGCTGCACCTTCTTCAATCTGAACAGTTACATTATTCTAACTTTCCTGTTTGCACTTTATACTGTACAGGAAAATTTTAAATTATAAAGAGAAAATCTAAATTATAAGAGAAGTCAACCTGGCCTTACAGTAATAGTACAGTGGTCTGCATCCAACCAGAGATATATATTTGTAGATTCTATTCAAAGTGAGGAACATATGTAACAACTGAGATACATATTCTCTTTATATTATGCACAAAGAAAATATGGGAGTTTCAACTAGCTTAGGAAAACATGATCAAGGAAGCTGCTTAATGAATGATAAAGGGTAATGATTATTAATTCATACAACTGATACCTAGGAGTAACAGTATAATCCTAGTACTGTAATGGTATAGTAACAAATATATAAGATATACCCAAGTGACTTCCACCAATCAGTCTCAGTTTAGAAATTATTCTGGTTTTCTAAAATTTCAGTCCAGTTTGTGTTAATAATAGCTAATAACCCAAATACCTGTATCTTTTATCTCCTACTGGTAAAAAATCAAGAAGAAGTGAATATTCTGCAATGGGATCCATCCCCCATATGCGAACCTGGAAGAGGGGAAACATTCTCCTAGGCATGAAGTAATGAAAGAATGAAACAGGAAAGGAAAATAAGCACAGTAAATTAGTATATTCAGTCACAAAATGAGGTGATGTATTCAATAATAATTATCACCTTGCTCTATTTATGAAGTCTGAAACAACTGCAGTAGAGAAATGTTACTCACCTTCCGGCTTTTGTTACAATCATCTCAGTCCCAAGACTGTTAAATGTCTCCCAAAGCGCTGAGGTCTCAAGGCTGACCATTACACCACGAAGAGCTGCATTTTTCCCTGAGACATCACTCTGAGGTAGCTGGGGAACATCTGCCAGAGTTGAGGTCCAAGGGACAATATCAGTAGACACAAAACATTCAGGAGGGACATTTTGCATGTCTGATGGATAAAATATTGAGTAAAGATAGAAGACTGGTTATTTTAATATTATATGATCTAGTCTGTTCTAACAGTGAAATCTCTACATTAGTCATACAATGTAACGTTACTTAATTAAAATACAAAGCTTTGTGGGTCTGGATTTTTGTACAAGCATTATGCGTTATAATGCTTGTTATATAACAATTGAGTCTGGGTATCCAAGTTATTCTGATTCTGCACAGAATCTTTTATAATATTTACTCAGTCTTTGTTTCTAGTTTTTTAGGTTTCCTAAGATTTACTAGAAAAATAATAATCACTACCACCAGACTGAAAAACTCTGACAGAACAAGGGTGTTGGCACAGATGACACACACAAAAGTCCAACTGTTTATAATTGTTATCATGAATGATTTGTATTTATCATTAATATTTAAAAATATGCCAAGTGATTCTTTAATAAGATTTTTAAATGCTAAAGGCATCAGGATAATTGATACTATTACCTGCATGTATAGTCTGCTACAGTGGGTCATGATCAGAGTTGCTGTATAAGTTTTATAGAAGTTATTTCAAAATAAGAAAAACATTGGTATTTGTACTCATTTACATAATTATCTACTTTAATCATTTGATGACTGAAAATGAAAAAAAAAAAATTAAACGTTTATATACAATAAAGAAACATCAACAAATAATACAATAGTATACTGTGAACAAAAATATTTGTCAGTCTTTTAGAGTGGTTTCCAATACAGCAGTAAAAAGACTGAACTCAGCAGGGAACATATGTGTCCTACACATCTCAGACACACAAATATACACAGACACAACATTTTAACAGACTGACTTATGAAATGACAATACAAAAACATATACCACAGGTTTAAATTACTTTACCTTCATATTATTTCATAGTGTAGGTAAGACTGGTTCATATGTGTTTAAACTCATTAGAAAAATAACCAAAAATTCAAAATGTACTAACAACAAATAAATACAAAAATTCTGATTATATTGTATATAGCTTACCTGTTGACTGAGAGCGGTGCATTTCAGATGGTGTCTTTATTGCTTTATATCTTGATATCTAAAGTGCCCAGACTATGTCTTTCACACGCGTTCATTCACACTGTCACTAAATATCTCTCTTACTAGAATCTCTTTACCTTTCTACGGGTCCTCTCTAGCTCCTCCTTTTTGTTTGTGTTCTTAAGTGTATAGGCTCCCTGGTGTGGCAAAATATCAAAATGCTAAATGACAAGAAGACAAGTGAGTGATTTTCAGAATATTGAAGATATTCTGCAGGATGGTGTTCTAAACGCAATCAATTGCTTATAATGAGATTATTATCCTAGTGACAATGCAAGCACTCAACACCTGCACATCTAACACTTCAAGCATAGAGAAAGCAGTGTTGGGACAGTCCCCATGAGTCCAAAAAGCAGCAAGTAAGGAACACAGTTTAGGCAGGTGTGATGTCATTCTGCCTCCAGCAGTGTCTCATCCATCTTGAGGTTGCCACTTCCAGTCACACTTTGTAACAAGTTCCATTAATCTTTTTCTGACAAGCTCTGATTAATGAGAGCAGCTTCCAGTGTAAAACCAACTAGTAAATAAAGATAGCGCATATAAGAAACATTGATCACAACCCTATATGCACTCATACTTCTATACTATAAGCAGCGCATAGACCTAAAGCATGATACGGATGCCTGTATATTTTACAAGTTTATTAGAGTTTTTTTAGAGTCTTATTTTTCATTTAACAAAAATTTCTTGCATGGTAAGGCAATAGCCTTTTTCTCTGTGCTTTCTCTATTTAGAATATTTTTTATTGTGTCTGTTAAACTTAAAGTCTTTCTTTATGAAGAAACTAAGATGTCAAGAATATGTGTATACAATAAACATAAAACATTGACCATTAATGGGCAGATCAGCTAGATGAGGGGTATCAAAATACAATGAAAATAAAGAAAATTGCGTTTCCTTTGTGCGATGCAATCACACTGCTGAGGTTGCAAGTTCGATTACTGGATAAAACCTTATCTGTGTGGAATTTTCTCCCCGTGTCTGCATGGGTTTTCTCCAGGTACTCTGGTTTCTTCCCACAACCCAAAAACATACATTTATTATTTATTAACAGGTTTTTATATAGCGCCATCAGATTACGTAGCGCTTTACAAGAGTGGCTGTAGCACCGGAGTGGCTGTAGCACCGGACAGTCCCAGAATACATGCAGGAGGTCCCCCAATCGACCACAATTACGCCAACATAGATTAGATACAGAGGGCCACATGAGTCTGGCGGGGGTTAGATACATGCGGTGGAGGAGCTTCAAAAACTTTTCGGTATGATTAGCACATAAAGAACATTTAAACCTGCCCCAGGACAGACGCGACCATTGCTGGACAGACAGCACCACCCCCAAGATCCCGCTCCCAATGAAGCTGCGCCTGAGTCAGTTGGGCATACCAAAATGAGATGGCGCCGCTAGAGCTACGGATAGTCAGCCGGACAGCTACATCTGAGGAAGGCAGGCACAGGGAACCGACCGTCCATCGTGCAGAGGCCAACCTGTGCGTAAGTTGCACCTTGAACGGGAGGGCTGCGTAGGGGGAGGTGAGGTCCGATAAAGTCATCACACCCCTAGATGTCCAGCCCGACACCCGCAGGTTAGGGATAATATGGGCGAGGGCTACGAGGGTCAGATTTGCTGTGGGGGCCAGAAAGCCTGTCCCAAACCCGGAGCGCGTCACACATGGTCTGTAACGGTATAGTCAAAGTCCATCTAGCGTTCACCGGGGCCCACAGCAATTCAGGTAGGGGGAAGGAGCCCAAGACAGCCCGTTCGAGGTCCACCCAATGCTTACAACCCTGGGGCAAGAACCAGTCGCTTAGAGGTGCCAGAACCGTAGTGTCGTGATAGACAGCCAAATCTGGCAGTCCCAGTCCCCCATGGGTCTTAGAGAGAGCCATACGGCTGAAGGCCAGCCGACATGGCTTAGATTGCCAAACATAATCCATAAAGCAGGCGGCGTAGCCTCATCAGGTCACGAGAGGGGAACAGGAGGGGTAGAGAACGAAACAAATACAAAAAGCTTTGGGAGGAGAGACATCTTATAAGCAGCAATTCGCCTGAGCCAGGAGACCTCACAAGCACCCCAGGTAGACAGAAGACTACTGGGCATATAGAGGGGGGAGGTTAGCGCATTACAATTTTAACAATCAATAAGACATGACTGGGTGGTAACAGACAGAATGGGTGGGGTAGAGGGCCCTACTCGCAAGCTTATATATACTATAGGATATTGGGGATTGATACAAAGGGGTAAGTGCTATTATTATACAATGAATGCACCAGCCGGGTTGTATCGTAAAAGTGCTCTGTGTGATCCAGTTACACAACAGTGATAGTAGCAGAAATTGTGGGTGAATAATTATAAGCAGAGAAGAAGTGGGTTGAGGAATAGGGTAAGCTTATCTGACTACATGAGTTTTAAGGGAGCGCTTTAAAGTTTGGAGAGTGGAGGATAACCTTAACAGCTGAGGAAGATTATTCCAGGGGGCAGGTGTCCTGTAACCAGGAATACGAGCAATTGTTTAGTGTAGAAGAAAGATGTACATCATGTGAAGATCTTAGAGAACGAGCTGGGATATATCTTGAGCTATGTGAGGATATGTACCGTGTTTCCCCGATAATTAGACCTATGCCGAAAGTAAGACCTACCCCAATTTCCTGCAACCTCTCTAAAATAAGCCCTCCCCCGAAATTAAGCCCTATCTAAATCTCAGTTTCTAAGACCCTGCACTACTGTTACCCCCCCCCTCCGCCGGGGCCTGTGCTGCGTCTTTCACAGTGGAGCCGCAACACGTGGAGAGGTCCTGGGGTCTTCAGACGTTGATGCATCTACCCCCCTCCCACAGCTATACGCGGCTCTCAAGTGCTGGTGTCCCGGGATAGTGTGCGCTGGATAAGNGCTGACTCTTCCAGAGCTGCGTTAAGGGGGGCACAGTGAGAGCGGAGACATGGTGTGCTGGACTTGGAGGAGTTTCCCGGGCATCCCCACACACGCCTGCNAACCACCATCCCCAACAGTGACAAATACAGGCCTCGTTCCCCAGCATTCAATGACAGCTGCAGGGTGAAGAGTATGGGCTTCCATCCCTTCGCTCGCTGGCATGCCGTGCTCCCTCCCCTCGTTCTATTGCTGAGACTTATGCTGGCGTGCGGCTCTACACTGGTCCCTGGCACCGGGCTCTCTACTAGTCACTGGCACCGGAACTTCTCCTGCAGCCTGTGGCACCAGATCATCTGCTGCCACTGGATCACCTGTTGCAGTCACTGGAACTTTTCCCCTGAGATGTATATGTAAACACAGGTGAGGGCACTGGNGTATAGAGATGTAGAGGTAATTCATGTTTACATTAAAGCAGCACTTGGGGTTTCTGTATGTGTTCATTGAAATTGCTATCAGCATTCAATAAAATAAGCCCTACCCTGAAAATAAGCCCTATGGTGTTTTTTGACCCCCCAAAAAAAATAAGACAGTGTCTTATTAATGGGGGAACACGGTATGTGGGTGCAGGGTTATTGATGGCTTCGTAGGTTAGCAACAAGATTTTGTATTTAATTCTGTAGAGTACATGCAACCAGTGTATAGACTGGCAAAGTGGAATTTTGAGCACCTCACATGTAACAATATTATTTTCATACAGCTTAGGCCAAACTCTGCAGCAAATATGACTGATGTGATGCTATTCCATTTATAAACTAACCTTTTAGTGAAGAAATTCGCACATTTCCTCTAAACCTACCACCCTCCAGTTTATATGCATGCCCTCACGTTCTATTACATCTCTTTCTCTGAAATATGCCCCTTCCTCCACCACCTGGTGACATCCCTTGACGGACGCGCAGGTCCATACACCCCAGTGCGTCGTGATCAAGCCATAACCCCTCCTGCAGCCCCCCTTTTCCAGCCAACACCACATCTGCCCCACCGCCCCCCCTTCCAGCCATCACCTATACTGCACCACCCATTTGCAGCCATCACCTATACTGCACCCCACTTTTCCAGATTTCATCCCCACCCCCCTTACAGCTATCACCCCTCCAGCAGCACCAGGACCAGAACAGTTGTGGTGTAGTTTCTGTGCCCCGCTCTATCACTGGTCCATACGCTCAGAGAGATCAGGTGGCATTTAGAGCACATGTGCCAGGGATAAAAAAAAATGCAGGAATGATGGCACTATGAGATCTGAGGATGCACCGGAGCGCGTCTGAACAAACAGGAGAGTATTGAGCTGGCTTGGCTCGGTACTCGGATAAGGTAAATTCAGATAGGCTGTTTTCATTAAACCGAGCCCGCTCATCTCTATTTTTGATTTGACAAAAACATTGTATTGTTGCCCCAGTCTTTTTACTTTGTTTTTTTTCCTACTCATTCAGTAACTTGTTGGCAGCCCTCAAAACTGACTGAACAACCATTATGCAATCTCCAACAGTCACAACAATCAAACCAATCAGAACTCAAATGAAAGCCCAGGGCATACACTATAGACATTTGCAATTGTTGAAACATCTTTTGTATCTCATTTATTTAAGAAATGTTCCAGAATGTTTTATTGGCAAGATCACTTCAAAAGGAAGAGTCAATATTTAGATCAGAAAATATTTAGATCATCTGTAAAGCTCCTGGATTTACAAAGCAGGGAGATTGCATAGAGACTGAAAAGCGGGGATGTTTCCCATAGAAACTAATCAGATTCAGTTTCTATCATATTCTCCAGTATGTAAAATGAAACTAAGAGCTTGAATCTGATTGGTTGCAACATCCCTTCTCCTCAATCTCTCTGCAACCTCCCTGCTCAGTAAATTTAGACTTAATATGTTGAAGCGATCTTCGATTTCATGTCATAACACAAACAAACTGCAACTTAAATATATCTATTGTGTACATCAGAATAGATTAAAAGGGTATTTATAAAATAACACTTCTTTGTAGCTACTTCTTCCTCCGCTGTCCTCGTATGTCTTTGCGCTGTCCTCTTAGATCTTTTTTCATCCGTCCATCAACAACCTTGAACTGGCCTTTTACTCCAGCTGGGCGGCGAACTTTTTTCCCAACGCCTTTCTTAGCTACCACTACTGTGACCTGACGCTTTTCTTTCCCAAGACCAGCTTTCTTATATATACTGCGGAGACAAATAAAAACAACTTAATCACAAGCGTATACAAAAACACAATTGATGTGTATTACAATATGTTAGCCTATTTTACAAGAATGTACTAATCAGTTCTATTCTTGTGGGTAATTGTACTCCTTGAATATATGTGTGCAGGATGTTATGACTTCTTCTATATGGAGCAATCTTGCTTGTTTGCAAGACTAATGCTGGGTACACATCAGAAAGATCATTTTTCCAATCAACAGATAAATGACCCTCACTGCAGAAATCTGTTACATGTGACCTCAACAAAATGCATGTAAAGTGAGTACACACTGAACTCATTTCTGCAGTGAGGGTCATTTATCTGTTGATTGGAAAGATGATCTTTCTGATGTGTACCCAGCATTAGCTATGGGTTGAGGGTGTGTGGGTGTGAGTTGTTGTTTGAGATGTTTTTGTCAATTGTTTTTATGTATGTATATTCTATGTAAAGGTTGTTACTGAAAATGCTTATAGAAATACACAATTAAAATAAAATCTCTTAACTATAGGCAAATATAATTTGCTTATATATTTTCATGTACTGAAAACTTACCATTGGCCAATATATAATGGCAAACCATTTATATGGAGTATAAATGGTTTATGTGACTTATCTGCCGTCAATTGCTAAGTTTCTAATAATGAAATGCTTAACAAAAGAATAACGGAACTTGAAGACTTCAAATAATTTCAATTTACCCGCGTAGTTGAGCTGCTTTTTCTCTTTCTGAGATATCAATGGTGTTAACTACCGCTTCTGCTTTTTTCTTGGCTTGTTCCATCTTTTTTAACATCTGCAGTAAAAAAAAAATACCAAAAACTTAAAAAAAAAAAAATAATGTATAAAATAATGTTATGGGCTAATGTTGTGGGCACTGAGGTTCACATGTATACAAAGTATGGGCTTACATAAATCACATAGTAAATAGGTTTAGAAAATATCATTACTGCTTTTGTAAACTAAAATGATATATTCCCAGCATTGGCATTATTATGTAACAAATACAATAATTTGATATTATGTGCAACCAATATATACCTTCAAGCAGGTGAATTATGAAAAGATATTTAGTTTGGCTGAATAAACATAAACCAAGCGCATCAACCATAGTTGCATATATATTAGTTGGAAAGGCTGTTATATTTATATACCATCTATTAATCATTACAGGGCAGATTTAAGTTACCTCGACTTTTGCATGTCATCTGGTAGGACATATTACTGTTACAAAGTGATTTTGTAAAGTGACAAATATGTATGCAACTCTGGTTAATTGTTTATCTTACATGCGTTGGTACTTCTGTATATCTAGATATTTCATCTGTAGCAAGAGTCTTAACCTCAAATTAAATTCATGCTGTTCTGCTCCTAAGTGTTTAGCAGAGAGGAACAATGAAAAAAGGTTGCCATTATGGAGTGGTTTGCTTAATCTGTCATCTCCCTGCAGGCTTTTCCATGCACTCGCATAACAATGGCCTTCCTTACCCTTCTCCTTTTTCTGGCTTTTGCTTCTGCCACTTTTTTGATTGGTCGAGCATTAAGCTCTTGCTGCCTTTTGCGATATTCAGCCATCATTTCACGGTCTACAGGAATTTGAACAATTCTGTGTTTCCGTTCCTCTGAAGCAAACCAGTCAGGGAGGTCTTCTTCATTTTCATTGAAGGAACGCCTTTGAAATAAGAGAAATGGTTTGGAGGGTGATCTGAAAGGTATATGTATATTTAACATCGTACATTCAAAGAATTTGTTCCAATAAAACTAACTTGTTAAAGGAATTGTCTATCAGATCCCGAGTAGACTTCTTAGATGTGGCAATGACTGTTCCAAGACAAAGACCTTCTGGGTCCAAGACACGAGACCGTTTAACTGCAATGAATGAAATGATATGCCTTGAGCATGACAATTTCAATAAAGATTATTGATTGTGTGTAAGAGAACACAAGTCCCAAGACAAGAAGAAAATCAGGAACAATATGAAATTGTGAAGAGTGACAGAAAGCCGCAGGAAATGTAAAAACAATAGTTATTACATTGTAGTTTGCAGAAACCTTATTAGAGAAAGAATTCCAACCTGGACGTTCTACTGGAACCACATCAAAGTCATCTTTATCTTCATCTGTATTTTTTCCTACTTTTCTCTTCATAGATCTAATATCACTAGACGGAAAAGATGTGTGAGTATTATACTTTCTATTACTTTTTAATGCAACAGACCCTTCATACAATCTTACCTCTCATCCTCACTGCTGTCACTGGTGTCAGAATCACTGGAGTCTTTTTTGTTTGTCCCCGGGTCCGAAGAATCAGCCAAGAAGACATGATCATCTGAGCTCTCTGTTGCATTTTTAGCTTTTTTGGCAGAATGGATGGCATCATCCTTTATCTTACTCTTCAGATTTGAGCCTATAAAATAATGGTAGGACATCACCATGCAGGTCTTAACTAGCAGAGAAACAAAGTTTTGATTTTTGCTCATAGTATCAAGTATTGAAATCCATCATTGAGTTTGTAACTGTAAAGCTATTGTTATATATATATATATATATATATATATATATATATA
>JABWIB010002975.1:14750-25455 GCA_016617825.1 Platyplectrum ornatum | reverse complement strand
GTAGGGCTTATTTTCGGGATAGGTCTTATTATCGGGGAACACGGTAGTACTACTAGTATAGAATGCTAACAATTTAAAACCACTGCATTTTTCATAATAGTCTTTTCAAGCACAATTATTATATAGTTACAAAAGACAGGGCCACCAAGAGAAATTGTAGCCAGTACTACAAACTTCACGGGGTCCTCTCATATTTCATTTTTTTCAGATATTTTTTGCTACAGAAAAAGGTGTATTTAAACTATATGTATATATCTTTGCAAACGGTGGCACTCCGTAAATAATGATAGGATAACTTATCCAGGTGCCTGAGACTGGCACTCNGGAACTCATAAATAACGATCCAATTTTATGATAATGGGGAAGGATTGTACAGACTGTGTGTGACAGACCCAGGACAACCTCTGACTGCTGGTGCCTTGAACGGTATTTGTGTTTTACTGTTGGTGAAAGTTAGGAAGACCTGTGTATGTATAGTCAGATCAGTGTCTATGTATGTATAGATAGATAAGCTGGAGAGCTGGATGACGTCACGCCGTGTCAAAACCACCAAGGAGGCACACCCTACCGTTTTTTTTCCCAACTTTCCTAATTTTTTTATTATTTTCCCACTCCTGACCTGCAACACTAGGTGCCTGCCTAAAGTCAGCTAACGGACGTGCCAGCCATGAATATACTCCACATTTGTGTCTCTACATATCCAAAATTGCCTGTTATTTTAATTCAGGGGTGGAACTACAGGCGGTGCAGCCAGTGCAAGGTTCAAGTAAACTGAGCTGCTGCATAAGCGCATTGGCTCCTGTGTTCTAATAACCGTGGAGGGTTTCTGGCTGTCACTTGCACTCCGTGTCNGAGACTCTCACAGCTCCTTCCCCCATATATATCAGAGCAGTGATATCCTCAGCTGTCCACCCCTGTATGAAAACTTACTGTGACCTCAAGCACACCTGGTAAGTACATATTATTAATTAAATAAACAAGAATTTACTCTACTATACAAGATGTCTTTTGTGGTTCTTTCAATTATTTTCTGGGGGCGAGGTTCTGGTCTTTGGTCTCTGATGCAGACATGTTTGGTACACCTTTTCCCTCTTATCTTTGGCAGGTTGTCAGTTCTGGTGGGGATTTTGTGGCAAAATGAGCATGATCATTCTGGGTGAGTTTTTTGCAGGAAATTGTCTCAGGGTGGCTCTGGTTCCCAGGAAAAGTTAGAAGACTATTCCTGGGGGCAATATTATGATGGGGTGTTACGGGTTCCATGATGACAGGCTGGTGGAAGTTTTCATTCCTCCTGAAACTGGAGGGCTATCCAGATGTTTCCATGTGTTTCCTGGGTTCCAAGGCCCTTATGGGGCCTTTNAATGCCAGGGACATTGAAAGTTTAAATATATAAGACCGGACCAAATGTAATATAGTTTGTCAGGGCCATCTTTGTTAACGGCCTTAGTTTAGCGAGGGGTCCCTTGTGTCTGGTTTTTCAGTCCTATCCTATCATACTGAGAGATTTTTATATATATTTATATAATATTGATATAATATTGACAGGGTCACTGGTTTTGTATGGGAGAGNAAATATATTTCTCCCAGGTTACNGGCCTGCACGTTAAAAAACCCCAGGGNAAATGCTGAGTGTTAGTTTATGTTGGGGAAACCCATTTCTCAACAGACCAGAGAGGGCATAGATAGAAGTACATATGAAAAGAGGGAAACCCATATAAAAAGAGGGAAGGGAACAACATAAGAGGTTAATCACATGGGAAACATGTCAGGGGAAGCATCTCATTCAATCCCTGTGGGGATACCGAGTTTAAGGTGTGAATCCATCTAGACTCTCATGTGTTTTAGTACCTTGTGTTAGTTTATCTGTTTCTGATATTTTAACATACATATTTATATGTGTGATTTGAATTTTATTGATCTTTTATGCTTTTTTATGATAATAAAGAGAAGAATTATCCTAAACAAGCCAAGCGCTTCTTTATCTTTCTATATTTGTCTACTTTTGGGCTAGTCACCCGTTGATAGCTGCTGGCTAGTTTTTGTACATTATTCTTCCCCATTTTTGGCTTCTGTTTACAAAACGATTAGAGTGAGCGCTCCACATATTTTGTGTTTTTTCTTATAATCTTAAAAATGGCTGATCTGTACAAGTTCATACGTTCTCTGAACGTCCTTTGGGTCAGTATCCCCACGGGGATTTAATGAGATGCTTCCTTTGTTCCATGTTTCCTTTGTGATTAATCTCTTAGGTTGTTCCCTCCCCTCTTTTATATGGATTTCCCTCTTTTCATATGTACTTCTATCTTTGCTCTCTCTGGTCTACAGCCTCTTGTTGCATTCTCTTGTGGGTCATCACATTTCTAGTATGTATTGTTGCCACCTGGCATCTTAGAGTTATTTTGGTGGAATTTGCCTAGCCTCCTGAGGGGGTGGCACTCGGATCCAAGGTAACAGTGTTTAATGCCGTTCAGGTGCTAGTATATGGTTTCCTCTCTCTTTATATTGCATAGTCTCATACANTTTTTCTTGCATGTTTTTAATTGGTGCAGCTTGCTGCTGCGGGGTCACGTCCCAGTGCTCAGCCGGCAGCGAACTCTGAGGCTGCAAGCTGTCGGTGCACGATGTTGCCTTCACCAAGGTACCGGTGCTCTGGTCCCATTCCTCGTCACAGTGGGCGGCTGTACCTGGGTGAGGGGTAAGTGTTCATTCTAACTTTTCATATATATATAAATATATATATATGTCACTATTGAGGTGGAAGTTGTTATATGTCCATAGATCCCTGAGGAAAGAGACTTAATATCTCTGAAACGTCAGATATGAAGTTGGATCTTTATTATCAATAAAGAGGAAGAAGTTTTCCATGTATGGGCCTGAAGTGCCTCTTATCCTGCACTATATATATATATTTATATATATATATTTATATATATTTATATATATCTGCGTGCACCTGATGATGCTGACATGACCTTATGTCCCTATTAAACTGTATCTGTATATCTGTATGTTGAGGGACATAAAAAGCAGTTTGATTATATTTTTATTCTTGTGTTCATACGGTACCAAGCATTTTTAATGGGGTATGTAAGCTGTAATTATGTTCCCTCCCAAAGAAAAGTTAGGATTTTGGAAAGTAAGCATTGCTGAAAACACCAACAGTTTTTTCCTCATTTACTTTCCGAACTAACATTCTAACCATTTCTATGCAACTTCACATTGCTTAGCAGAGTGACATGTGTATTATATACCGTATTATATTATATACGGAGAAATGCACTCANCCAAACCTTGTGCATATAACTACAACCATATAGATTGGCTTTGGAATAAATTGCACGCTGATTGGACTATTTGTTATAACGTAATTGTTATTGGCTTGTCATAGTGATCGGTTGAACAACATAATGTGTTACCCGTAACTATACAGTGTTGTTGTCTCTTCCATAAATCCACTTATCCTGACCCTGTACCTACATGAAAGGGGATAGTGGCCTCCCCTGCAATAGGAAATAGAATCCCCCTGCAAAAAAAATAATCACCAGCAATTACTATTGCCGGTAAATAAAAGATCCCACATCGGCCTTCCGGTACAATTACCAGGCAGGCAGATGGATTACCGGCCAGGTGGCAACCGTAGTTTTGTAATTGACTGAGCCAAATAGTCATGTTTAGGAGGTGAAAAACTTACAATAAATAACTTACAATAAAAAGGCAAACAGAAAAAAGGATGGGGTTTCTAAAGAGGCAATCTGAATATAAAAGAGAAGCAGTTACTTTTTTGTCTTTTTCTGCATACAAATAACAATGAAATACTGTAATCCAGACCCTCTCATAACATGGAACCAAATCCAGAGTTTGAGTTACACTTTTAAAGCTGAGAGGTGATGTTTTCTAGTCCAATGTCTAAATAACAGTATAAAACAGTAGGCCAGAATGTATGTACAATAGTCAAAATATTCTCCATGCATGCAAAGAATAAAATTAACCCCTTTGAAATGTTACATTGTTTTTCCCCAGGATCCTGGCTATATGTAGGACTGTGGGTTGAATACCTTCTTTTGGTGTGTAACATACTTAGAAAATTGAATGTTGCTAGAGATCATTATACTTTTATAAGCGCCAATCAATTTTACAAAGTATAGACAACTTAAAAAAAATTAATTGATGGGAACATCTTCAAATACACAACACAGCAACAGTCTTCCTGTGGTATCCCATCAATAAACTTTATCTATGAGTAACACTATTGACAGATTTTATGAATAATAAAAATGANAATGATAATGCACCTTGAAGGCCCCAAAGATCAACAACCAATGCATTTTTTTGAAGATAATTCAATAGTCCATTAGAAACATTTGGTGCAAGAAACNGCACTTTATGATCAATCACAGGATTCATGCTTTTCCAGGTTGGTTTGGTGTAAACAGACTCCTGCACATCATAAAAATGGTATCTAAAAAGGTAATATAAAGATAGTATTACAGTTCNCACACTATTCTGGAAAGTACCTATGTCATTAAATACATCACTTAATTACTTCTATTAGTCTAATGTGCACATTAACCTATCATGCTTGGTAGGTTTTAATGCTTCTGATTGGTTATAAGACCATTTCAAGATGACCGATATATTACAACTCTTACCCCCAATTCCAGACATTCTTATTTGTAACTACCACTCCAAAAAGTCTCATGACAACTATCACTTGCTGTTTCCAACAGTTTCATGATAACTATTACAAGCTCCTCTAAACATTTTCTATAACTAAAACTTCCATCTCCAGACAGTCTGAAACTATTATTATTATTATTGTAATAATTATTTCAATGCCTTAATTGTAAATTGTAATTGCATCCTGCATTTACACTAAAAACCTCTGCAGACAAAGGTGACCTACACTGTATGGAAGTCAATAAAAAAAGGGCCAGAAAGTTAACTGATCTAATCCTACAGATAGTTGCTAATTTNAAAGAAGTACATTCCACATTATGTCACTAGTAAAACTACCTTTTCACTCCCAAAACATAAACAATTTTAACAAGATCAACCTGTAATGGATGCATAACAATGTAAGAACTTTGGAACACTAAAAATGTTGTATGTGTTTTTTTTCAGAAGAGTGACTGATACCCATACCATGTCATATCATGTGTGTGTTGCTTACAGCATGCTGTTGTGGAATCAGGACCCAATACTAGCTAATATAGCAGAAAGAAAGAAAGAAAAACGAAAACATATTTTGCTTTTGTTTACCCAATTTGAAACCCTCGATCTGGGGCTTCCTTAAGCCAGCGGACACCTAGACACTGTAAGATATGAATCTGGAAAACTATTTTTCTTCCTAATAATTCCAAAGGATCAATGATAATGTCTTCTTCACAAAAGGGTCTGCGGAAAAACATAAAATATGAGAAAACATTTGTACCACTCCACAACAAAATGTGGAGAGCATATTGTAATCCTTGTAATGACTTGTAATGTTACAAATTAAGTGACTTGCTTNTATTCCCTAACCTGTGGAAGTCCTATGTATGAAAAAAAATCTAATACTTGCTCTTGCTAAATGCTNTTCAGTCAGTAAAGATGAATTAGATTAACCTGCTCCCTTTATACAAACAACATAGANACAAACATCAGGTAAGGGCATGGTAAAATTAACCACATACAAACTACGAAGACATGGCATTATTTATCATAAAGGTGAAATGCACCACTGTGCATGAACTCTCACAAAATGAACTTCTGCTGGGATATTTTCTAACAAAATATTTGTGTTCCTTTAATGGTGTTTATTGTGTCCATCTTGTCTACAAGAGTGAGTACAGTGGCAAGCAAATATTCGGATCACATACTGTAACTGTTTAGAGCTGGTTGTATAACAAAATGACACAGCACTAGTTGGGGAAACATTTACAGGGTCTGTTTCATACTTATTGGGGTTGTAAGCATAGGAAAAAATTATAAATACAGAATTTAAATGACAGTGTTCCAACTGGACCAATATAGAGAAAAGTTTTCTCAATAGAGGGTGCACAGTATCTACAACTAGTACCAAATACAACAGCTGCTGTGAACAGTAGCTTCGTCCTCATCGAAACAAAAATAGTAGGTAAATACTGCTTAAGCATCCTGGTATATTGCAAACAGAGACTAAAAAAATAAGCTNATCAGCAAATAAAGATCATGGTGCTGTGAAGAGTGGGGTTCTTCTAGCATTTTTCTTAATTGGTTGAGAAGACTGGATAATTTTAACTATTAAATCTGAGTTTGGTCAACAAAAATCTTAATATAATGCTAAATTATTAAATTATAAAAAAAACATGACAAGATTTATACATTAAAAAAAGATATACCTTCCAGAACTCGAATAGGGGGTGATTGTTATCATGACAATAGCTTCCTCTATTCCTTCAGAATTCAGAAGTTCTGTTTGCTCCTCTAATTTCATACAATAAGCTAGAGACTGCAGCCAAATGTGGGCTGATCCTAAATGAATAGCTTCAACTGGGTCCCAAAAAGGATCACTTTCACGGTCCAATGTTACGTCTCCATCCAGAAACTTCTGGTACAACTCCTCCATCAGAAACTTTCTGTTAATGAACTTTGATTTTGACCATATCCATACCTTAAATCATGAAGAAACAATATAAAATAAATAATAAATGCAAAAATGCAATATAAGTTACAAAAACATGGCATTTTCATTTTTAGCTAATNCCATTGTTGCAAAAATGATGTACAATAGTGTATGTTTTGCTTGTTGTATATAGATATATAGGTGAGGATTGGTTACAAAAAATACTCCAGATTAAATGGAACCATTTACAACATAATTTTGATGTTATCCCTTTGAATCATTTGTGATAACTGTATAAACTGTACCTGTTGCGTGATTTTATTAATAACTTTCACCATTATTTCTTTTTGAAGATCATAACCTCTGGAGTCAGTCAATGCCAGGTTTTTTACCTTCAGCTGAAAGTTCAGATCCTGCTCAAAGATATATCAAAAATCATGGTAAAAAATAGGCTTTTACAAGCATATGTAATTGGGTTGTTTCTTAATGTAATGTAATATCTCTTTATTTGGAGGCCATATAATACAAGCTTGTACATACAGAGTGCAAAGACAGAAAAGTAAACCTGATGTCAATATACAAATGGCCACATTTTCAATGATAAACAAATAACAGTAGAAACTACATGACTAGAGAAGACAAGTGATTAAGGAGGAGAAGGAAGTGAAAGCCCAGAAGAAGTATAGAGAAGGGAGAAAGAAAAAGGGAAATAGGGAAGAGGGAAAAGGAAAGGGAAGCATCCAGACTACACACATCAAATAGGAGGCAGGAAGGAACAGTGTCTAAGGAGGGAGCACCAACATGTCACCGAGCAGGAGACCAACCACCGGGGGACAAGGGACACCCTAAAAGGATGTAAAACAACCCCTATAGTAGAGGGTGGGCAATATCCTGATACAGTGAAGTAGTCTTAATTTCCAGCCAAGCGAACCATGTAGCAGTGAATTCAGGGACATGGTCAGCACCAGCCATAGTAATGTCATCCATAGACATATAGAGATCGATTCTATCAAACCACTCCCTTGGGGACAGAGCNACAGAGGATAACAGCCTTTGCTACACTGTTCAGATGATGAAGTAGTAATATTTTTGTATCTCGATAGTGGAATATCTGTTGAGTTGAAATATTTTTTTTTGTTTGTTTTTTTAACAGTTATTTCAACAATACCAATAATAACGTAATTGATTAATAGTTATTACAGAAGGAGATGAATAACCATCAAATACCGGGTGTCCTTTATTTTTGTATATGTTTCCAAACTGTTTTCGTTACAAATGTAATGTGTCATATTGGTCTGTGTCCTAAGATCCGATAGTGATGCATCTTTGCTACATTCTTTTCTGTTTGATCACTTGCATGGGCTGAACCTACAGTATACATGTAGGATAAAAGGCTTGCTTACTCTTATTATGCCATAAAATCTCCACTTCTATACGGAGAATCGTCATAGTGGAGGTGTTATTCCATAACCAAAAATACAATTATAAATAAACAAAATAAGAATAGGTATATATACACAAAGTGCACTAACTGGCATATGTACTATAAGTACTATATTACCAGTATCCATTACAATATTACCTACACGACTTTCTTGAAACTTTCGTTATATTACTAATCTTGGACTATATTACACTTGCACACATTAAATATATTTGAATAGAAGCACGACCCGTCTTTTNTTGTTACTGTCCACTATATACACACAGATTGTGGAAGTCAGTTGGAATGAGCACCAGATGTGGGTTGTGTGTGTTGTGTTTCACTTGGGAACACCTCCCCAACAGTTGTTTTTGTCTTTTGTAAAACTCGCTAAGGTTGAAAGAGATGGAGGGCCCACCATCCAAGCAGCGTTNCAGGCACTCTGTATTGCGGCGGCTGGACGCAGCTTTATTAAGCTTTTTATATTTATTTATTTATTATATTTTTATCTTTGACTGAACGTGAATTTGTTTTATTTGTTTAGAAAATAAACTTTAGGTGTATTATATTNTAATTATAGTACAGCTATAACTCTTTTCTGTGTTATAACTGAACCTACAGTAAATCTTCTGGCACTAGGTCTGAAGTTTGGATGCATTTATCTACTGTAAATTCACTTNGGCAAACTCACTTGGAAATAGAACCTGGTCCACTTTTCATAAGCTGCCAGAAGTTCCATTTGGCCAGAGGCAGATAGTTGTGGGCCCAGGTGCAAAAATATTCTTTTGCCCCCCCCCCCTTCCCTTCAAAGGGCAGCATCCAGACTCTTAAAAACACCCATTTTTCCACAATAAGGGTTAGGACATTGGATGCTAAATTTAATTGCGCAAACGCAATCCATTTTGCTGAGCAGATAGGTTCAGGGACAGGGCCCCTGTGCTCAGGAGATACAAGCCCAGCACCTGCATTTCCTGGCAGCNACATGAGTTCCCACAAACCTCATGGGTTTGGTGCCGTGCAACAGCTGCACTGGCATTAGTTCNGTCTCTGCATTTGACTGAAGTCAGATGAACTAATTACATAACTTGGATAGATGCTTATGCATAGAAAAGTAGGAAACATTCAACTTTTTAAGCTTTAAATCCTGTGTTTAAACTAAGTCCTGGTTACCATTACATTTTATAAAGCTCTATACCTTATTAAGCTCCACACTCATCTGATTAGCTTCGGCTACCAAGGGGATCAGTTTAATATAGTCATGGAATACAGCTAAGACGCTTGGGTCAGGTTTCCCATCTTCATTGTCCCCAGNACCTAAGTGGATAAAAAAGAGAATAGCCAGAGTAGCCTGTGAGATATGTTACTTCAGCCAAATGGGGGTTCTAAATGCATCCAATAAACAATTTTTACAGAGCTTTAATAAATCAGATCATAAGTCTGTGGATGTGACCTCCACTCTCAGAGAACAGCTGGGGTTTGGACTACCCAGAGATTCGTAATCGAAACTCCATATCTGGTCAATTTATTCTCAGAAATATGGAAAGGTATTTACTAAATTGTGGGAAGTAAAAAGTGTAGATGTTGCTCAGAGCATACANTCATTCTTGCTGATACTTGCTGACATTTTCTAGTATTTAATAAGAAAAGTAAGGTCTNGAATTAAATTAAATTAGAAATAAATTTAGGCCAACGAAATGAATGACCATAACATTTTATTTTGCAACTACACTGAAAAGTTACAGGTTAAGGTAACATACCCAGTTTATCTACACTGAAGCCTTCTGCTGCTGCCAGTTCAGACTGAAAGAAGTCATAGTCAAACTTGCTGATATCCTCACACACACGCTCAGCTGGAAATCCAATATACAAATATCCACTATTTGACCCAAGAATTATACGATCCTAAGGTATGNTGTTAGAACATAGATAATTAGTAAATCATCTTATTCAGCATTACATGACTGTAAGGTAACCATTTNCTATAGGCTTAGTATAACTTACCAGATGCTGTAGTTTGGTACTCATAACTATGGGCACTCCATTAACAATGACTTTGGCTTTGCCATATGGTTTAACCAGCACTTTGTGTTCAAAGTTGATAAAAGTGGCATGCTTGGGCAAAATCCTATATGCAAAGAATGTGGCATATAAATAGGTTATATAGAATTTGGGGAAAAATNGGTTTTTAATGGTTCTTTCAAAATTTTAAACCCCCCTCCCCTCCTCATGTAATAAAAAACAAACCTACATTGTTTAAAGTCAACACATAACTTGAATAAACCTTAATTAATAAAATATATCTCTGCATGTTATAATGTGAAAATAGAAATAAATAAATTTAAATAGATAGATAGATCGATAGATAGATAGATAGATAGATAAATACACACACACACACACATAAATAGTGGACACCACCTGACTGAAGGCACATTTTTGTGATTGTACACATCCACATGCATACATAGGCAAATGTTTGCAACTGTAAACATTGCCAAGTGTAAGTAATATTAATAAATGATCTGTAAAAGTGTTTTTTTTATGTTTTATCAAGAGTATGTTACCATTAGAATGTTATGTTTAGATCTTATAGCTTATGTTGTCTTAGAGATAGTGTTATGCTTAAAAAAGCGTTAGCATTACATGATTGCAAGTTTTACACATACATTTATAATTGTGATTTTATTCTCCCTACAGCC
>JABWIB010002974.1:25425-36846 GCA_016617825.1 Platyplectrum ornatum | reverse complement strand
ATTATTTTTTTTTTACATTTTTACACACATCTGGTGAATATTTATTCACAAACAGGCTAATTTAAGGCTTAATTTAAGGAGACTGACAGATCTGTCAGTCTCCCCATTGAAAAAGCCGCGATCGGCTAGTCACTAGTGACTAGCCAATCAGCGGCGATCGGGGGGGCAGGATCATCGCGATCCTTCCCCCGAGACTTCCTGGAAGATGGCTGCTGCCAACGGCAGCAGCCAGATCGTCCGTGACAGCCTGCCTCGAGGCAGGCTGTCAGTTTAACTCCAGGGCGTACATGTACGCCCTGGAGNGCGAACTCCCCTCCTGCCAGGGCGTACATGTACGCCCTATAGCGGGAAGGGGTTAATTTGCCATTATGAAAAAGTACTGTAGGTCTGTTGTAGGACCCTGTGATCTCAGTAACATGGTGAGCAATTATATACAGCAATCTACTGTAATTTACACCCAGTATGATCACCACTCATCAGAGCAGGCAGAAACATGTAGCATTTCACATGCTGATGGCCTGAAATCCACTTGGGAAATCTGGTTAATCAGTTAAAATGGCGGTGCTTCTAGCTTTTCCATCAGAGATTTAATCCACGTCGTGCCATTGAGCAGTTTGGTTGTGGCAATGATGTATTCTGTTCCCCCGTCCTCCATCTGAGACAAGAAGCGGAGTGCAGCAATCTCCGCAAACGTCACTCCACCGAGGAAAAATACCAGTATTACCTTGTTCTCTCCTTGCTGGCCTGAAGTATAAAGTGCATTTATTATTATAAGGCATGCCAGATATCACAGTAACACAATGACACGGTATTAAACATGAAGTACCTATGTATTGTATGCATGTATAAGCTACATTGCCTGCTTCACTACTATGTGCATTAACAGGAATAGCTGAAAGTGGCAGCCACTTCCAGGCTGGAACTATGCAGCACATAGGACCCACCCACCATTATAGAAAATACTATTTTTGATTAAACATCCACTGTAAAAACATATAGGACAATAAGGCCTCAGGGCAGAGGAGAATACGGATTACCTAGTCAATCTGCCAAGCATTTCTGCTTTGTTAGGTAGGAAGGGAATCTACAAGTCATCCATTTCGTAAACATACAGATAAAGTGTTTGAATGACAATCATATCAAGATAAAAAAAGTAGAGAAAACTTACGTTTCTTCATAAGTCCGGCTGGTAGGGTTTGTCTCTCTTCAAACTGTGGTCCAGGAAGGAGTTTGAGTACCTCTTCAATACTCCTCCAACCTGGACGAACCAGGACCTGAGCCAGACGTACACTAAGGGGAGCATAACCACTGTATACATAGGAGATGTCATTGGGATTCTAAACAGATATAAGAACACAAAAATCACCAACACTGAAGAAATTAATACTACAGGTTACTACAAATTATTATTTAATATTATTAAATATATTAAGTTTATAAATAAACAGCTTGCTTAAAAACCAGATAAAACCCCCGCATGCAGTCATCATGGTTTACAAAATAGTCAAATATATTGAATGCACGCAGAACTTCCTCTTGTTTGCATTGAGATCTCACTTTTCAGGTAGAGAACTTCTGTGCTGCTCACCTGCTCATTGACTTCATCCATCCATAGACGCAAAGTTTTCCTGATAGTTGGGTAATTATTCCTGCTGACTGTCTGACTCTTAAGAAGTCCTGCTTTCTCCAGATTATGTAGAGTCAATATGTGCTCATAGCCATAGGTCTACAGAGAGAGTAATAAATCACAAACTCAGTCAACTGAATATTGGAACATTGTAATGTGTTACTCTGTTCATACATGACAACCATTCCAACATGGGGCTTAAACAATACAATATTCAATTATTTCAAATATGAAATGTCTCTTTGTCTGTTACCAACAGTCTGTTTTGGTCACTTTTTCTATTGCAGGGGAGGGTGTAACAAGTTAATACAAGTGTACCAGTTAATTGCAGGATACATATATCTATGTTTTGTATAAATGACAAAATTGTCTATGTAGAGAGCTAATCATGGAATAAAGGTGAAATAGATTAATATTCTTGCTGTACAGTTTTGTTTTTTTTGCTGATGGTTTGTTGTTTTGTTGCCGTATAAACCCCCAGTAAGTATTCAGACATGCAACATTTCAGATCAGCAAAATGTTTCATAGTGATTACTCTAATAATAAAAGTATTTAAACATGGTGTATATAAGAGGCTGCAGTTATTCACAATGACTAAAGCAAAGACATTTGGTGTGATTTACTATTAATTGTTAAACTATTTCATCTCCTAGAGCAGGGGTTGTCAACATTTAACTGGTGTGTACCAGTTACCCATCAGGCCACGTACCACTGATCAATCATATTCTTCCCCCATTAGCTTCTTCCTATCCATACCAGCACTTCACCTACTGATTTAATTGATATACTTCAAATCTCTATTGACTTCTATTATATTCTGTGTTTCCATACCATCACTTCTAATATGTCAATACCAACAATATATAGTTAATAACTGTAGTCAACTGTAGTCAAAATGCACTTGGGGACTAATCCAGAGTTGCACTTAAGGGAAAACAGGTGTAAGTGTAGACCTGAGTAAAACCCTGTTACCATGTGAGGGGTGCAAATAAATTGAATTTTGAATGTATCTTGTATACAGAGAAACACTTTGCTTTTGCATATAGAATAGGACACCTAAAATGTAATTCTGTTTTCAGTTACATAAAAAGTAAATAACTTGATGACATTTATCAATGAACATTCACCTGAAGAATCTCCTTCTTGTAGAAGTCTAGAACCTTTTGCTTGAGCCCAGTGTTACAGACAGACTGCAGGCAGACCAGCCGTAAGATCTTGATCAGGGGATCTTTTTTTGCAATACAATCCTCTATGTATGGATTTATCTTTATTTTTAAACAAGAAATAAATTTAAAAGAAAAGTTTAGGCATCATTTTAACACTTCAGAAAATACAACTATAGTAGTGGTTAAGTGGTTAGGAGGAACCTCAGTATTGCCGAGTTCAGTTTTTTATGTCCCTAGAAACCTACATGACAAGTTTTTAAAGCTGAAGTGTTCTCAGGTAGAAGATATAAAAATAATTCCCTTTTAATATGATTACTTATGAGAGTAAATTGAAGCTGCGGAGCACTTTGTTGTTGTCTGGAAATGGGAAGATTATAATGGATCCCATGATCAACAGCCTAACCTTAACAGTTGCTCTCAAATAATGCATTTCTATGTATGTAAAAAAGCTCATGTTCAGCAGCAGCTTACTTATCTATAATGGAAAATCATGTGAACTGGTGATACAGAATCACTGCTTAATACATAATGTAATCAATTACAATTAAAGTGCTAAACAACATCAACGATGTCAAATAATTACATTCTTTTGGGGAATATTTTTTTGAATCCATATACAGTGAAACAGATTTTTTTGTTTTTAGACAAAGGAAATCTAGAATTCTATAAACCAACATACGTTTAAGTCCACCTACTAAATTATATGATGTACATAGGTGAGTGCAGTGCATAAGCGAAGAGAGATTTGCAGGAGGATGTGCTATTATTTTAAAGTAAAAAGAAAAAGTTTGGTAATGTATTAGCCAGTTGAAAAAACTGAGAGGAAGAGTTTTATTGTTCTTCAGTGAGGAAAACAAAAATAGCAATCTTGCAGATATGATACCTGTTAATGGCTAACAGAAATGAAAACAATGATGATAAAATGTGTGTTTCTTCAGATGTCTTGTTATAACATGTCTGATGAAGAGACCTGAGTAGTCTGGAAAGCTTGCATTTTAACATCAATGCTTTTATTTTAGTTAGCCATGAAAAGGTATCATATCTGCAAGATTGCTATTTTTGTTTTCCTCACTGAAGAACAACAAAGCTCTCAATAGTATTTTAAATCAAAATAGCACAGACTTGCAAACAGTGATTAAAGTAGCCAGTCTGTTATACATATTATTTGATAGTGTATACAAGCACAAACCTTATCAGTGTCAAACCCGGACATGAATTCTTGCTCCACCGTTAACTTGGCAAAAAAATCTTCTGAAGCTAGGGGGGGGGGGGGGGGGGGGTTTGGGTTAAAAAAAGAAAGCACAACCGAATTATCAAAAGGTATACTAAGGGAACATGGAGTAGCAACCTCATGGTCTGTGTGTATACTAGTTCATCATACCATGTCTGCATATATTGTCAGCGAGACACATAACTATTCAGGAATTACTGTAAGTGCTAGAAGAATTCTTAACAATTTATATCTAAAAATTCTCACATAATCTTAATATAATCATTCTATGGTATTCCAATTCTTCCTCACAAAGAGATGCTCCATGTAATTAACAGACTAGTAACTAGCAATAAACAGAGGAACACTTTAAAGGAAGACTCCATCTTACTTGTTATTTCCTTTATGAGTTCAGCTATGGAGGTATGGTTTGCTAAAGATGCTCGCTCTGCTTGCATATGAGGCAACTGGGAGACAAACTGTTTAATCTCTCCCACTGTTTTTGCATTGTGTCTTTCCTACAATAAAGGAAAACACAGATTTAGAGAGCAAAATAAATAACGGACAGTTAAAAAAATACCAGACAACTCAAGGCAGTCTGCAGAACAGGAAATAGGCACCTATGAAGTATACATGGGTACTCCAGTACAGAGACTAGTAACGTTATCAACTTCACAGTGACAAATATATACAGAAAACAGAAGAGGTATGAAAAATCACTGGAGACTGTAAAAACCAACACATCTCACATTGACACACGAAGCTGAAGCTGCCATTGACACACGTTAGTGTATGGTGATGTGAACAAGTCTTGACAAGCATGTGATAATGATCCATAGATGCTAATTCCACTGCTTCAATTATCACCTATTATACACATGACTTTTTCTATTCACAATATTTAAGTTTGAATTAAACTCTTTTCTGAATAACACAGTCACAGATCTGTTAACATTGCATCCTTTAGATACTTTAGTAAGGGAAGTAAATCACTCACTTTACTAAGAGAAAAAGCTTAAAGGTACAAAATATAATAAAATGTTATATAGGGCGAATTGGATCTAACAACAAAATCCATGAACAAGTGTATCATGATGAAAGGTTGACGCACAACTAATCTGTCACATCTCAAATAGGAGTCATCGGTCATGAAGAGGGACTGCTTTTTAGGCAATCCTTCTCCAATCAGAACCATATTGAAAAATCAAAGCAGAAAGAAAAGTTGTTAAACTGGCCGCATATATAGAAATAGTTTTGTTTACAGCAAAAAGTATACAATACATGGGGCATTTCCCTGTAAGTAAATTGGGGCCACATACTACATGCTGCTGTGAACAATAATCATAATAATAATACAGAGAATAGCAAGCCCAGGTACTGTCTAGTCCTGGATTACTGGATTGGGAAATGTGAATAGGAGAAAGAGGACTTTGATAGGACAGATACAGGGAGACAAAGGATGACTGGAGAGGCACGTAAATCACTACAGCAAGGATTACAACATTTATTATTATTACATAGTGTTACATGACTCCCCCATTCAGATAATTGTTTTTTTTATACCTGGCAAATATTTCTGGAGAGAACACAGTAATGTGTGGCTTTTTATAGTGGCAAAACCCAGAACAGCTACTTGCACCACACAAGATTTCTAGCATATTACTAGATTGTTAAAATCCATCAGCACAAGATGAAGCCAATCATCTGGAATGTATTTGCTGTATTAAAGATATATTTGAAACAGAATGCAAAAGTAACTAGAATAATACAATCATTTCACAGGGAAACTATTTCAAGGATTTCCAAAGAGCATGTTCTATAAAAGATGTAACACAGTAGTAAAAAATGAAAACAAAAGGTATACTTAATGATGAAGTTTTACACTACATATGCTAACTTGCATACTGTACATAGTGAATTGGTTCCCACAGCCTGGTGACTACACACAGAGTGAAAGGAAATCACCAACATACATAGATATATATATATATATATATATATATATATATATATATATATATCTATCTGGGACGTCTTTGCTAATGTCCAACCCTTTCTCATAACACATATAACATGTTTATATAATGTTTTATTTACTATGTATAAGATTTTTTATTTAGTTTCTTAACATGTTTAAGATATTCTATTTTCATTATGCGGTTCATATCCAACTTTTAACCAGGACACATTAACATTACCTCAAAAGCCGCAGATATGATTTTGGCCTTTTTACTCAGCACAGAGCCCACGGCATTGAAGTTTTTGTCCCGGATCTCTGCATAGAGCTCCTCTGCAGAGTTGAGCAGCAGTTTCTTGGGTTCTGTAGGCAGATCCTTCCCGCTCTCACCCTGTTTTTTTGGAGCAAATTTTTCAGGTGGCAGTTTCACGTGACCTGATGTAAATACAGATATTTCAGCTAATCATGCAAGTTATTAACTGGTCCACCAACTGTATCATTGTGGTTATACACCCAACAGTTATGTTACCAATTTGACAAGATTAAAACAGGTTTGTTAATATTTGGGGGGTTTTCTATTACATTTTTTTTCTTGAAAGCAAAAAAAAAACCTGAATATTAAGCCCATGCCTCTGTCACTCTACTATGCAAATGTAGCCTGAGTAATGGTATCAATGGCTCACTTACCATTCTGAATCCCATACACCTCATCAATAAGTCCTTCATAAGTGAGTTGAGTTGCCAGGGGCGTCAATAAGTCGACGTTCCGATCCAGTAACAAAAGGGTGTCAAAGACTGGGGATACCTGGTTGTGGCTTCCACCAAGTTCTCGCTTCATTCTGATCATCATATTTGCAACATGCTGGAAAAATACCCACAGACACCCAAAAACATTTTATACTTATGTATTTGTGCAAAGAATCAAAAAGGCACAATAATAAGACAAATACATTTGTAACTTTCAATAAATCAGTCAAAATGTATAAGGGAACCAAAACCAGAATCTCTAATAAAAGCAGCTCATCAGAGAAGCGTACAATATAATGTCTGTACACTGGCAGCGATCCCATCTGCAAGTTTACTACATAAAACAGATTTCCGCCACTTTACAAACGACAATACAATGTCACTATTGTTGTTTAAGATACCGAAACACATTTTCTGTATAGAGAATATTGAATCCAATATACATTCATGAATGCAGCTGTACATAGAATCAAACAAAGTCTACTGGGAAAAACAGAAGCATCTGAAGGTTGAAATCACCTATAAAACACAATTATGTTGCAGTGTCTGGAGACACTGGCATCAGACATATGAGAGTGAATGTCTGTTTGATATATGTGTGGTTTTGTGTCACATCCTGGATACATAAACCTGTGGTCATATTTTAAGGTAGTGAAGCCTTACCCTGGCACACTCTCCTTTCCCACAAATCTGAGGAATTGTTCCATACAATGCCTGCAAAGCAGTGAGTCCTTTAGCAGCATGATACAGAGTTGTCTGATCATTCTCCAAATAGCATTCCTGGAACAAAAGAAAACTGAGTTTTTGAAGACATAAAATAACAGCTGTGAAGAAATGATATAGTGACCAGATACCGGAAGAACCCCATCTGCAGATATGTGCAGGTATCTTATCTTCACACTAACCAATTAGATTCTATCTGACATTCTGAGGTTTATTTGATTACCTTAAATGCAAGTTCAGATTCCATAGACAGCAAATCTCCATCAAAAGGAATCAAGTTTAAACGGTATTCCTCTCGCTTATGGAATGATCCAAGAACTCCTAAATCCTTTAGCCGCTGCTCACACAGCAAGCTATGACGGGGAACAAACAAAATGTGGAAGTCCCGCTGTGGGAATCGGCCTTTATCTTCTCTATGGAAACAAAAGGTTCAAGTGAATTACAAGATAAATCTAAAACCTGTTACTCACTAAAAGTTCAATCTGGGAACTGATATAATGCAATGTGGTCTCCCCCAGCATTATATCGGTTATGACGGTGAGACATTATAATTATCCCCCATAATAAGAATAATATTTGTCAGCATGCCAATAACTCAGACATGTCATACACTGAATATGTTGGGCTGCAAAGCACATAACACATGGCCGTACAGCCACTATGATCAGTGAGGAGGCTGCAAGACGGCCACTACTGCTGTGCTTACAGTAACTATATCCGATGCTCTCCAAACATAGATAATGATCATTGCTGTGCATACACATACTGTTACTGTGTCACTGTGCTTCTATTACACTTTACATGTGCAATGAAAAACAGGCTGAAAATCCTAATTTATTTTTGTATATTAAAATACACTCACAAATCTGAAAATATCTACAGAGATTAGTAATGTAGTAAAGTGCTATTATTTAAATACATTTACTTTTCAGGGTATGCATTCTTCATAAAGAAAATCACTTACAGTTGCTGCTTTATCTTCTTGCTACAAGCCCGAGATTTTTGTATTCAGTTTGTTTTAGTTTTTTGCAGTATTGTTTTTTTTTTTCATTCTATTTTTTTATTGAAGCAATGTACATAACATAATAAAGTACCATAGATAAGGCGAGCATACGGGTAACAAACTGTTGTCACATATCCACATCTATACATACAGATATATCTCCAGTTCAGGTGAGATAGGTCATGGTTATCGTGACAATTAGCAGTGATCAATGCAACCGCTAAACCCTGGGATGGGGGGTGCAGTATTCTGTTTAAGTCAGAATTCCTTTTTGAGTAGCGTAATGAATAGTGAATGACAATGACCAAAGAACATGTCCATGTAACAATTCATAAATCAATCCCCAACAAATATTAACAATCCAGCAAAATAATCATAAATCGTTTTTTCTTTTGCACAATTAAAACAATTGAAGATACTGTAAACACTCTGTTACTTAGAATATCAATATTAATAAAACAGTTTATTTATGGTGTTCTAGTGCGCAATAGAAAAATAACAAACAACACGTTGGTCAGGACATCTATGTCACAGTTCTGAGTGGAGCCTTTTTATCCTGCTTCTTCGATCTAGTTAATTAGTCCTTAATGAGACAATAGGGAGTTTCCTTACTTAACTCAATCCTCAATGTGCAGTGAGTCAATGGGGATGTCCTTAATTAACTCAATCCTTCAGGGCAACCATGTTGAAAGTTACATTGACATCTTGGGGATGATCCAGAGTTTGGGAGACAGGGTAAAACAGGGGCAGGTGTAGACCTGAGCCAAACCAAATATTAAACTGCAGGGGAGGAAAACTGAAAAAAGAATTGGATTTCAAAGGTGAAGTTTTCTAGCTCAACTCTAACTTACATTAAAAATAAAGCTTGGCTGCTTGTGAGTTTTATGTACAAATAGTATGTGGTTTGCCACCATGAACAGCCTTGCCAAGCCTTATTCTACATCTTTCCCTAACCCTCCCCTTCCCTGCAGCCAAACCCCAACCTCGCTGTAGCTTAAACCCAACCTTTCCTTCTACCCTTAATCCACTCAGTGCTTCCTAAACCTTCTCTCTTGTCAGTGTTACTACTCCATTCATAAAAACTATAATTTTTTTTTGCATCTATTTCAAAATAGGTTTTTCGCTGCATGTAACAGAATTAAAATTCTCTTACACCACCATGATATCAGTCCCCTTCCTACCTATATTGTGTGTGTGAAAGGTGTAATATGTAGCCTAAATGTTACCATGTTTTGGGTTGTGGTCACGATGGCAGAGAGGGAGTATATGTTGATAGCACTCTGAGGATATGTCAGGCGGCCTCTTATGACACAGACTTTTTTTAGTGTAGACGGAGCACAAAACCATAGAAATGATTATAGTCTGTCACCAGCATCAACTTGTGCTCCAATATCGGTGACATTGATCTTTACCTGCTTTAATATCCTCCACTTCTGTTATGCCTTATAGAGTAGAACCATGCCAAAAACATAAAATTGGAAAGGGAAGGACTCTATACAGTAACCCACAAATAGTAGGCAAACTCCAAAAGACACTGATATTGCTCAAATCTACAGAAATTTTAAAAATGTTATTTAAAAAAGTTAGGAGTATATATATATATATATATATATATATATATATATATATATATATATATATATATATATACACACACACACGCGTGGGGGAGCAGAGGGTGCAGGAGACTGCAGGGGGACTTCACTTGCAGTTCACTTTTCAAGTAATTGAGGTCCAAGTTTTTAGTCGCCATGGCGACCAGTATCAAGCTCTGTATTACAGGGTCTGCTTTATGATTTTCTTGTAAAGGTCTTTCATACAATCCCCATGCGGCTAAGGACTATATACAGTGAGAAAAGACTGCAGAACAAGAGCACAAATAAAAAAAAATAAAAGAGTTAAGCCCTTATGCAAGAACCTTATTTCTGCACTGATCCCATTTTCCATGGGGATCACTGTATAAAGTTAGGGTTCTGCTGCTTTTAAACTGTTCCATGCAAAAGAAAGTTCTCCCCTCACACACAATAAAATTAGGATTGCATACAATAGTGGACCTCTGGACCTCACTGTGTTCGGGCTCTGCTCACATCAGCTATTAAGTCTGGATCTGTTATCAATGTTCACCTGCTCCTGAAAGACTAACACAGCTTTTACACACAATATAATTAACAAGACCTCTACATAACTTTCAACATGGTTGACCTGAAGGATTGATTTAATTAGGGACATCCCCATTGATTCATTGCACATAAGGAGAAAGTTAAAAAAGGAAACTCCCCATTGACTCATTAAGGTCTAATTTACTATAGCTAAAGAAGCAGAATGAAAAAAAAGACTTCTCTGAACACTGACATATATAAACCTTGGGAAAGACCACCAAGGGTTCAAACACATAGACTGTCAATGTTATATTGCCAAGATTTACCTCTAAGCATGGAAATACTATAAAGGCTGCATAAACTGACCGTCTTACTCAAGTATCCTGGAACATAATATTTAGTAGAGTTCACAGCCATCCGGTGGGAGTCATGAATGTGCTTAAACCCTGCATGATTATTCTATACAGTATTGTTGCTTTTATTTGAACCCTAATAAATGTTTATTTAGGTTATTATGGACAAATGAAATGAATACACCAAAACAAGTTCTTGGGTATAATTTTCACCATTCATTACCCTGCACAAAAAAACTGAAGGAATATATTCAATTAAGCAAAACCAAATACAAAGAAAAACTACTAGAGAAATCTTCCAACTGCAGAAGACACCAACCTGTAAGTGAATCTCTACTATATGAATACCAATCCTTGTATGCTTTTCATCTCAGTCTTACACAGAGAAACAACATAGGGGTATATTTACTAAGCCGCAAGTTTGTAGTGAGATTGGAAAGTGGAGATGTTGCCCATGGCAACAAATCAGATTCAAGCTTTCAGTTTCATTTTACACACTGGAGAATGTGAACTCGAATCTGATTGGTTGCCATGGG
>JABWIB010002972.1:19488-31881 GCA_016617825.1 Platyplectrum ornatum | reverse complement strand
CTAAGAAAAAACTGGAAGCAGGAGCTTCCAGAAACTGCCCAACTCCGACGGGCACTAGGAAAAAACTGAGGCTGAGGGGGGTTGGTGGGGGGAGGAGCTTCTCCTGAGGTGGTTGTAAAATGTTAACCACCTAGTGCCCAGCTCCACAGCCACAGCACCAACCCAATGTAAGCAGTGTCCCCCAGATGGCCTGCATGAGAAATGTATATTTTAAATTGGGGTCCAAACTGCTATAGAATATGTAAAAACATATAGCCCACATCATATACATACGTATACAAACATGGGGGACCCAAACTGCAGTAAAATACATAAAAAAAACAATAAGAAACACAAGAATCTGGCTGTGGGTCCATTTAAGGGATCCTAATCCCAGAAGCTCTGGACCTCTGACTGTTGGGGAGCCTGGGTAATCCGGCAATGGGGCCAGCGGGCCACCTAGGGTTGCAGGCCCCATAGCTGCTGCTATGGCTGCTATAGTGGTAGTTACGCCCATGTCCCAGACCATGTCTGACACGGTCTGAATGGGTTATTTTACTTTATTTTTTTTATTCTTACAATTTTTTTCTTTTTAACTTTTTTTAGCTGCCCTAGGCATCTGCCTATGTTCTCCTAATTGGCGCACCGGCCATGATCACACATAAGGGAATGTAGGTAGAAAAGCGGGACCATTTGGGTTTAAAGTGTCAGAATATCCATAAACCTTTAGAGAAAGTAAAGAATAATCCATAAAAAAACCTCCCCCAAGCTTTTATTCGTGGTCCTTTATGTTAGTCTATAGTTGAGTGAGATGAATCCTCTGTCACATTGGGTTAATGGTAAAGAAATCAAAGAGTACATTCACACACATGCAGAATGCTTGCTTGTTGTTCTGATAAACTAGAGATATATCAGGGGTTTTTCAATCCAGTAATTATTGTTACGTTTCTTAATTTACAGTATACATACATCTTGAAAAACAAACACAAAGAAACAACAAAAGAAAAAAAAACAACTGTTACCTAAACCCATTGACCCCCTCTCAGCCCTAACTCCTTCCCCTAAAAGCCTAAAAGCACTCGGGTTAAATGAGATAGACATATTGTACCATGTACACAATGACAGAAAAATAGCAGTACAAATCACATGGATTAATAAATGGGTATATCATTAGTAGTCACAGACCTAGGCTCACACCACCTATCCCCTAGTTTTATGGAACTTAAGAACCCATTACTCAATGTCAGGGAATGTAACTATCTTGTAATATACTTCTAATAGTTGTTAAAAATGGCGGCACAAGAAACCATACTTTGCAAACTTTATTTTTTAACACAGATGCAGTGGAAAGTCAGCATGAAATTACCAAAGTATTTTACCATTATAGAAATTTCTCATTGTTTGGATTAGCAATCACTTAAAAAAAGAACAATAAAGTCATATATCATTTTTACCGTTGTTATGTTCAACTACATCTAGTCTGTCTCTTCTAGTGAATAATGAGGAACAAGCAATGTTCCATGAAGTGCAAATGTAGAAAAGGATTCACATTTTGTATTATTTTTTCAAGTACCATTTACAAAGAATGTGTAAATATTAGATTTATGTTTACATTGTAATTCATTCATATTCACATAGAGTAAATTATTATTCTGACAAATCATAAAATATGTAATATATGCAAAATTCCCAGAATGATAATTTAAGGAAATAATGAAGTGCTATTTTAATTGAACACCTTTTATCACTTCCACATATAACTAGCCGTGAACCATGAAAGTCTACATCTTGCACAGGTATTGCACAGCTCATAAAAAGTTATTAAAACCTATATAAAGCTATGCATCATTTGTATTTGATGAAAAGCCCTTGTTCCTCCTTTTGTCATTTACATGTGGAACTTCAAGGAGAAAGAATAAATCATTTAATTTTTTTTAATTCCTTTTGGTAAATTTAATTTAAAAACCAGTTTCAATGTATTATCATGAAGATGAAATAATGGGTCACCTAGTTAATGCTATTCAGAATAATTTTGTAGGTCTGTTTATCATTTAGGATGTTATTTCATTTTTGTTTGCAGCACACATCAGTTGACTATTTCTCCCTGTCACACTGGGATTTTGACTCTCCATATACCACCTGTGCCCTGTTTCTTTCCCTCCATTCCCTAGTAAACACATACAATATAGCTGTTCAACCTTTTATTTGTAGCCAAATTACAGAACTAAAAGGCAGTTCCAGAACAAAGTAATCACACAGGGAATGGCAACTTGGGGAATGGAAACATAGAGAACAGGGAATGGAATAATATATATGTTACAGTTAATGTGCAGAAACCAGTTAAATGTGCACATTACCTACCAGGCCCTAGTTAAAGTGTGAAAAAAAACTTAGAAAGAATTAAAAAAAAACAGCTAAATGGACGCTTTCGATTACCTGTGCTTGACTTATACAGGAGCAGGATACCCCATTTATTACCCAGGTTTTGGTGTAAATGGGTCCCAAGAAAAAAAAAACCCAGTTCAAGTGGCCCAGGTTTTTTTCCCCGGGACCAATGCAGGGTTTTTACTTGGAATTTTCCCAGGTCGCTCCAGTGGAAAAGGGGTTTCACTTTAAAATATAGTAGGTTACAATACTTTACTCCATTCAGTGGAAATGGGGTCAACCCTGGAAGTGGAAAAGGGGTTTTATTTATTTATTTTTTTGATCTAGGAAAAATGCAGGGTAAAAACCCATGTCTAAAACCTGGGTTTTTGGTGGAAAAGAGGTATAAGTTAACTATGCTTCACTTACACGGGAGCGGAGGGAGAAGGGTACTGTGTGAGGCGTGTCAACTGCGTTTCACTTACACGGGAGTGGTGGGAGGAGGGCAGGGCACCTAGGTAATGTGCCAAAAAGACTTTATTATGCACATTACCTGACCTTGGCATTACCTGACCTTGGCAGGGCTTCTATACCTACCACTACTAGACACCTTTTACAGGGCTTAGGTTATTGGGGAGAATATAACTTTAAAGTCACTGGCGGGGAAGCAATATTCCAGTTCCTTTTGTGACCAGCCAGCTGGGACATCCGATTCTGCAGCATAGCCTCTTTGACAGCTCCACAGGAACTGTTGTAGACCAAGCTGCGGGACGGGTTAAGTGGTGGTGTTGTTCAAAGATGTCAAGATAAGCTGTGGCTCTGATGTCTACTTTATGTGCTACTGCCTCCATATGGCGTCTGTCGGGCCCTGGCTCCTCTTCCTCAGCAGCAACTGTTCCTGGGTCTTCTCCAGGCTCTTCTCTCGGACCATGAATGTCCCACTGGCCCCGATTGTACCACTGGCCCCGATTGGTCCTGTCTTGCCTCTCTTGCGCGGCAGCAGGTTCCTCCTTCAGGCTGGGGCACTTGTCCCTGGGCCGTCCAGCTTCTACAGATTGTGGTTAGCGCTTTCTTCTGACTCAGTGTCAGATGGCTTGGCTCCCACTCTCTCACCATCACCCCTGGTCTGGACAGGGTCCAGACCACTTGCCCTCCAGGGTTGCTGGCTGGTCTGCCAGGCACTAGCCCCCTTCCTTTGGCTTAGCCTTTGCAGCCTCTGGACTGCTCGTGTCTTCCAAGGCCTTTCNTGACCAAAGGGTGAAGGCTGCCATGCTCTCCACCAAGAAGTCCCTTCAACCCTGGACCTATCCTGCAGAGGTAGGCGCTCCATGTCCCAGTGGTGGTGCACAGCAGTGTGTGTTTCGGTTTGGGTGTTCTCCTTCTCTTCGCACCTAAGCTTGGTAAATGGGAACATTATGTAAAGGATCCATAAGAATTGCAAAAAAAATTTTATGTAAGTCTGATTATGTTATAGGGTTACATTGTGTGCTGATTGTGAATGAACCTAGTGTACCCAGCATTTATTTTGTAAATTGTTTATACTTTTTCATCTTTATTGTCATGCTGCATCTGTATTTGTTGGCATACAAAAACTTTTCTTTTATATGTTATTCCTACCTTAAAAACAAAAAACATAAAACAAAACAGATAACTCTGACCCTGTATTAATGTGCCAGGTAATTGGCTGTTGATCGATTTACCACAGCAGTAGCAGGAATTTCACAGTGACATTGATGAGATAATGTTCAAATCCCCAAATGAAAAAGGCTCAAATCGACATCGACATTTCAATTCGACACATGAAATCAACCATTACTGAATACCATAAATCCCCAAGCTATATCGATTTAAAATCTCTGTGATTTAAAGCAATTTGAAATCTCACTCCATATGAACCTTTAGTAAATTCCCCCCTGGTATTTCAAAACTGATAATCTGAAAGTGGTATAAATAAAATTTTTATTCTGCAGTAATAATCAACAGAATTGTGTAGGTTGTATTGAAGGGTATACGTCAATTAAATCCAGATCTCTTAATTAACCAACTTAATTTTCAAGAGATCAAAGCATGGAAGTCAATAAATCTGGTTCATATGGGTTGATAGATTAAATTAACCAAAATTGAAGCTTATTGAATGATTACACTAAATTGTTTGTGCCCTTCAAAATTCAATAATAGGTTATGGCAGGGCTTGAAGTGGGCATTTATAAGTGGGGTTATGAAAGAGGAAGAAGAATTGTGAGAACATTTATCACAGAAGTACGGGTCCAGAAGGCCAGTATATCACTTCGAGCACTGGGTTATATTGATATTTTTTTATTTTATTGTCCTTTGAATAGCAACATTTTTTAAGGATTTTATTGAAGTGACTTTTAGGTTAAATAAATATTAATTATAATATCTACAACTAAATTTTGGTANAATAAGACTGGCTTCAGACCAATGCGCTGTTTTCTACAGCCTGAATTAGGAAATACAACGCAAAACAGAATGTGTATGCGCTCCTTATTTGTATTTGCGGTAAATGGGTTATAAATGACCATTTCAAAATTATGGATTTCTGGAAATTGGAGGCTTTAATGACCTCATCTGTTCTGATCTCTTTATCTATACTGATAATAGGTCGATAACTTTAAACTCTGAACTTTGACTGGTTGCCAGTGAATGGCATGTCAAAAACATTTCACCTGTTTCCAAAGGGCAGAAAAAGTAGCCTTTTTTTAGCACAGATAGCTGGGATTCATCTTGCATGACATAAATTAGACACAGAAATCTTTGTGGACTTTTTACGTATACAACCTTGTTTAGAGCAATAGAATGGTGTTTCCTACATGACTGTCCTGTGTAACTATGGTCTCCAGAAAAAAAAACAATTTTTCCACCCTCAATTTAATGTTCCAATTGAACTTTGGATGTTATTCGTTTTAGTAATGTTTATTTTTCTTGGCGATTTTAGTAATGTTTATTTTTTGTTGGAGCAAACAATTCTAACATGAACTTGGTCACTTTTGTATTTTATAAATTCAGAATAATAACATAGGGCTGAATCCATCCCTTTCATTCACAGAGTTTGTAACTAAAAATGACAACAATGTGATCGTAAATCCTGTACATGCAGGGGCAGCACATTCCCCTCACAAGCAAGGCAGTTCCGAACACTGTTTACATGCCGACATTGGACAAGTTGTACTTATGCATAAACCCCATGTGCAGAACACTTGTACAGACTACTTATATATTGACTGTTGTACTATACTTACTATTTAGTATACTGTATTAAAAATAAGGATTATTTATTTCTTTTTATACAAATTGTTTTTTATTTCACTGCCTACACTATTTTTAAGTGGGCTCCTCCTATTTACAGAGATCTATATAATGTGGCCCAACACTATCAATCTATCCCATTTCATTTCATTCCAAGATTCCCCATAACGAAAACATTGTAGGAAAGAAAACTGTAGTGTAGTGTATTATTAGTCTGTTATGCCTATATTTACTAAACAGCAGAAATGGAAAAGTGGAGATGTTGCCCCTATCAACCAATCATATTGTAGCTGACATTCTCTAATATGTAATAGGAAAGTCAGAGCTAGAATCTAATTGGTTGCTGTGGGCAACATCCCCACTTTTCAATTCCTGCCAGTATTGAAAACATAAATACGTCCATAAAAAGCTGTCCATAAAAATTTTTTTTGCCTGATTTATTAAAACTAAAATTCAGAGNCAACGTATTGCTGCTCAGTTTAAGTTGTCATTAAAAAACAACCTTATCAGTATGTCACCATTGTTTCTCCACAGGCTTTTGTAAACATCTTCTCTTTTACAGATTTGTTTTGCTCCTAACTCTGATTGTCATGTAAACACATAAATGTATTTTACAAAAAAAAGATATGTAAGGCGCTCTCTCTTAATCACAGTTCAACCAAACTAATTGTGGGGGTTCACTGTATTCCTGAAGAGAATATAATATAAAAAAGGATGATTAGTTCTCTGGGAGCTGCGGTGTTAGATGTGTGACTCTCACTGACTATAAAAACGTACATTGCTATAGTATAAATAGCTTAAAAAGATTTTTAAGAAGTAATTTAAAAAAGTCCAGAGATCATCTAAAAGTTTCCAAAATGTTTCTCGTGGATGGTATTCCCAGATATGGGGAGGGACTATAAGGCACTGTCTGAAGCCGGTGTTGTGTAGCTGAACCCAGGAGGATGGCAGGAAGCCGCGTCTGATGCTCCGATTAAAGCGGGGTAGACCACGTGACCTCTATCGCTTGGTGACCCGGAAATCCGCTGTGAGGAAAGGTTTCTAGGGACGAAGGGCCCATCAAATGGAGACGTTTAGAAGATCTCTGGACTTTTTTTTTTTTATTACTTCTTAAAAATCTTTTTAAGCTACCGTGTTCCCTGATAATAAGACCTACCCTGAAAATAAGCCCTGGACTGGGGGGCATGATGGGTATAAAAGCAGGGCTGGGGGGGAATGATGGGAATAAAAGCAGGACTGTTTATATAAATATCTGTCATTGTTAATTAAAATAAGACCTACCCCAAAAATAAGCCCTATGGTGTTTTATACTATAGCAATGTATGCCTTATATAGTTTTCATAGTCAGTGTGAGTCACAAATCTAAAACTGTAGCTCCCAGAGAACTAATCATCCTTTTTTCTACATTAATGTATTTTGTTTGTATGGTATATCATTAAAATCTAAAATAAATAGCCAAAATTGGTTGATTGTCATATGAAATTTCAGCAGAAGAGAGAACTGTCCTTCCAAACAATCTCAATTTCAATTCAGTTCCTTCTGTGCTTCTCTGGCCCATATGTCCTGTATAAATAAACATACGTCCTTATGAACAAGAAACCATTTTGTATCTTGTACAGTTACTAACCTTTTAAAAGGATAAATCTGGACATGGAAGAGTTAAAACCGCGTGAAGACTACTGTACTGTACATCTGTAATCTTTCAGTAACTGTTAACAGTTTCATTTCCAGGAAGCATTTCCAGCGATCGCTTCTTTGTAGAACATCTGATGTTTTTATTTCCAGCACTTACCTTAGCCCACAGGCTGTAACAAGTGCATTAACTATAGTGAATTCAATTTTCAGCCACTAAATTAATTAGACATGGGGATAGCACGGGTATAATCACACAATCAAATTGTAACTCTATCTAGAGGGAAGTCAGAACGACGAGTGCTGAGGATTTGAAGATACTTTTTGAAGACTGTTCCATACAGTACAGTGACTGCATTTTGTAGCTTTTATAGAATCTTTTTACATGCATGCTGCCTTTCTAACTAGTGGTTTATTTAGTAAAACTACTTTTTAAATACAGCTACATTTTACTGAATCAAAATTGATTATGGGGGTCATGGATTCTATGTAGTTTAACTAAAGACGCACTGGACCGGAGATCTGTAAGTCAACTCATTAGAGGCCTACATGCTGTGGTGTACATGCTCTGCCATTAAATTCCAGATACATTCCAGAATACAGAAGATGAAAAAGAGAGCAAAAATATAAAGAAAACAGCTCCCTATTGAGAAATATATAGTAAATCTGATTAATGAGAAACATTATAAAAATGTACATGGGGTGATGCCAAGCCTAGTGCTTTACATCTGTAACCCTAAGTTCCGTACATAAGTGGATAGTTAGCTCCGCTGCCACTCTTTTCGCCTGTTCAGAAATTAGGTCACATATGTGGTCAGAACCCTACCTTAACCCCTATGTATGTGGAAAGGTGTCATACAGAAGATCCATACAATACGGCTTTAGCCCAGCCAATACTGTAAAATGAAATGACTCCCCCGCCCACCCTGGCTAACTCCAGAAGCATGCACAAAACATGTGTCCCATGGAAACAAAGCTGATCATATAGAAATCAGATCTGTATGACCAGCATTCCACTGATTAAGTTCAGGTCCTGGGCATGTGCAGCTGATTTACTCCTTAAAAATCCGATCTGGATCAAGGTAACAAGAAAAAGTTAAGAGGCTAAGGTAAGAGGCTAAGGTAAGAGGCTAAGGTAAAAGTCTAAGGCAGAGATTCCCAAACTTTCTCAGTCGAGGCACCCTTAGGGTCTCCATCATTTTTCAAGGCTCCCCTAATACACAATCATTTCAATTTTTTTAAGTTTTTGAGTCAAAATCATGTAATAACTATTCAGGTAAAAGCAGAAATACTTCAGGGTGACATCAAATCTTGTGTTGCTCCTATACAAGACGTAAAATTGTGTTTCTAAGTAACACTAGCAAAGGGGCACCATATCAGAAAAAACATTACCCGGCACCCCAATGAGAGCTTCGCGGCACCCCAGGGAGCCACGGCACACCGTTTGGGAAACACTGGTCTAAGGTAAAGGTCTAAGGTAAGAGGCTAAGGTAAGAGTCTAAGGTTAGAGGCTAAGGTAAGAGGCTAAGGTAAGAGGCTAAGGTAAAAGTCTAAGGTTAGAGTCTAAGGTAAGGGTCTAAGGTACACTCTCATTGGGGTGCCGCAGAATGTTTTTTCCAATGTGGTGGCACATTGCTAGTGTTACTTAGATGCATAATTGTATGTCTTGTATAGGAACAAAACAAGATTTTATTTCACCCTGAAGTATTTTTGTATTTACCTAAATAGTTATTACACTATTTTGACTCAAAAATGTAAAAAATGGGAAATGATTTTGTATTGCGGGTGCCGTGGAAAATTATGGAGACTCTAATTGTGCTTCAACTGAGAAAGGTTAGAGGCTAAGGTAAGAGGCTAAGTTAAGAATCTATGGTAAGAGTCTAAGGTAAGAGGCTATGGTAAGAGTCTAAGGTAAGAGTCTAAGGTAAGAGTCTTAGGTTAGGGTCTAAGGTAAAAGTCTTAGGTAAGAGTCTTAGGTAAGAGTCTAAGGTTAGAGTCTAAGGTTAGAGTGTATTGTAAGAGTCTAAGGTTAGAGTCTAAGGTAAGAGTCTTAGGTAAGAGTCTAAGGTTAGAGTGTAAGGTAAGAGTCTAAGGTTAGAGTCTAAGGTAAGAGTCTTAGGTAAGAGTCTAAAGGTTAGAGTCTAAGTAAGAGTCTTAGGTAAGAAGCTAAGATAAGAGTCTTAGGTAAGAGGCTATGGTAAGAGTCTAAGATAAGATCCTATGGTAAGAGTCTTAGGTAAGAGGCTAAGGTAAGAGTCTAAGGTAAGAGTCTATGGTAAGCGTCTAAGGTAAGAGTCTATGGTAAGAGTCTATGGTAAGAGTCTAAGGTAAGAGTCTTAGGTAAGAGTCTAAGGTAAGAGTCTAAGGTAAGATCCTATGGTAAGAGTCTATGGTAAGAGTCTAAGGTAAGACTCTATGGTANAGGTAAGAGTCTAAGGTAAGAGTCTAAGGTAAGATCCTATGGTAAGAGTCTATGGTAAGAGTCTAAGGTAAGAGTCTAAGATAAGATCCTATGGTAAGAGTCTATGGTAACAGTCTAAGGTAAGAGTCTAAGGTAAGAGTCTAAGGTAAGAGTCTATGGTAACAGTCTAAGGTAAGAGTCTAAGATAAGATCCTATGGTAAGAGTCTAAGGTAAGACTCTATGGTAAGAATCTAAGTTGGTTTTCATTGTGATTGAGAGTGTTAATATGATACTGTGAACATAGCTGAAAAAAAGCTCACCTAGATTTGCAGGAGCTTGCAGTTTCTATATTTTACAACACAAATCCAATCCTGAGATGGCAGTCCTATAGAAAAATCAATTTTATGTTAGTTGAATCTCTCATCCTGCCATATTAACTGCTATTCAATAAAGCCGAGCCCAGAATTATCTTCAGTACTGTGGCTGAAACCAAGAGGCCGCAGCATGGGGGGTAGGGCGGAGGGCTTCATATATACAAATCTAGCCGGAAGAACCGCCCCCCCCCCCCCCCCTAACTAACAAAATCCATTCATTTTCTATGAATAGACGAGCGTGGCATCATCATGAAGCCTCACCTATTCATGGTGTTGATCAGGGTCTCAGGCAGTGATTTTAATATAACTCAGCTTAGGTCCCTGGAGATTTGCAGACTCTACCAGAGATACCGGGAGAGTCTCGTGGAAATTCCAGGAGAGTAGGAAACCCTATATATATGTTTAAATACATACACTACAATATCAGTAATATGCATATACATGATACAATAGTATCAGAGTATTGGGTTTTGACCAGCTCTGCGTCTGAATAATGCCACTCCTATAGTAAAGCATTTTCAATATATAAATGCGCAATTTATTTGTCAGCACTGTGTTTTTCTTTATACATGTCCCACATGTAGCCTCAATACAATATAGAGACATGAGTTTATACCTACAGTTAAAACTAGAAGAAAAGAAAACATTTCATTTGTAATTCATGCTATTGTGGAACTATAAAGTGCATTCAACTAGACGCCATTGACCAATGGACTGTGTTACATTATAGCATGCGAATCATAGTGCTCTGATTGTTATTGTACTAGACTTTTAGAAAAAATAATGCAGAGCAAATTGTTAATGAGTTGTCTTTGGCTGCTGCTCACATGCATGAATGTGCATGATTAGTGCATACTTTACTTGAACAACAGAAGCTCAAGAATTGCTTTGTGTGACTCTGAAGAGAAAGGGCTCAGACACAAGGCCATTGAGAAGCAATGCTGGTTAAAACATAGAGAAAACCTTGTACTTTGTCCTGGCTTTAATAGAGTGTTAGAAACATGTTCATTAAGTGGCCCTAATGCTCTGTGTGGAGGCTTGCACTGTACACTATTGAAGCTCTTTCTAAGGTGTTTCATTATTATTTACTGATAACTGGCTCTTCTGAGCACTGCAGGTAATGTAACTTTAAGCAGCATCTATCACAAAGTGTCTTCAGACCCGGAACACATTATTTTATATATTATATTATTATTACACAATCATTTTCATTAAACTCATGAATTAAAATTAATGAACTACTCTATGGTAGTATCATCACTAAAGGTAATGCAGTGTTGAGCAACGAGATGTTTACTTATCAGTTACATCACAGGGGGTTCTCATTCAGAAGTACTCACAAATTATATTCTGGCAAAAATACTGTGAGGACATGATATCTCTTGCACCTAAAAAATGTGTGTCAAATCCATAGTTTATGCTTATACATGGCCAGTGTGCCCATGAGACTGAGACACTGTTGGATGAACCGTCGCTGAAGTCTTGGATGATGCATGTAAATGTCCGGAGCAATTTACACCAAACTTGGTACAGATATGACTTACAATCTAATAAAAAAAAACTGTGGGGTAAGAAACATGTAGCACCCTTACATTGGGGGTGGGAAGGAGGTGACATGTAAATATAGCCTAAAATGATAGGTGTCAAACCCATAGTTTTTGGGGTTGCTGAGATGAACACTTCTAATGACATTTAAGTCCATGTTCAGCCCCCATCAGCGTTGAGGGGTGAGAAGGGGTGAAAAATAAAATGTTCCAAAATGACCCACATTAGTGTCAAATCCAAAGTCGCTAAGCTAATTGGTGGCAGTTCGAATGTCATTTAAGCCCAAGTTTAGTGTAACAGGTTAAGATCCCAAATGGATTTAATAGATTAAGATCCCGGGTTAAGATCCCAAATGGTTTTCCCACTAGTGTACGGCAGAAAGGACTTTAGGCAGTGCTGTCCAGGTTCGTAGTAAAAGTTGGTAGGGTGCCTGAGGTGGATGAGTGGAAGTGAGAGAAGGTCCACCATACATTAGGGCCAGTCCGCGTCTTGTGGGCTGTCTGGCTGCTGCCAGACTGATTTGGGCTGACACCTGGTAGCCGAAAGTAAAATGCTGCTAGGAAAGCTCTCATTTCTCTCTGTCTAGGGAAGGTCTTCACATTGTGTGCGCACATGTGTGTGTCGGTGACTGTAGCACCTCTGTTTGCTGGTACTACAAACAGGTATTTTGTTAGTCATAGTTAGGAGAGACTTGTGTTTTAGTTGGTGCCGGACAGGCAAGGCGTTTATTTTGTGTTTTAGTTTGGTTTGATTTCTGCTGTATAAAACTGGCTGAGGTCAGTTGCACCGTAACTCTAGACTTGGTGTGAAATTTATGCTGCAAAATACCC
>JABWIB010002970.1:30716-49214 GCA_016617825.1 Platyplectrum ornatum | reverse complement strand
GTCTCACACCGATACATTGTATGCGCTAACCAGGATGGTCCAGTGGTTTGTGCTGCAGCCTAACAATTGCATGCCCGATTAGGCTCCCAGGTGATNTTCAGACTTCAGACTTTCAGCAAAAGAAGTGGTCAGCTCACTTAGCAGTTGATTAAGCCATGCATGTAGTAATAGGAATGATAAAAAGAGGTAGACAGAGGAAGGCACCAGTAAGGGTTATTTAGTTAGTGAAGTACAGAATCCACAGGAAACCCTCTATGGATCACCCATGAGTCAGTCTAGTGTCCCACAGGTCAAGGTGGATAATTGATCACATACTGTATTATAAACTTAAATAATATTTTCTTAAACATTCAACTGCTATAAAAAAGTGTTGACTGTATACATTCACTAAATAGAATAGATCATTCACATTTCCATTATAAGAAATACTCTGCTGCTATGACATGAATTTGTCGAAAGTTCATTCTCTTGAATAAGGAACCAATTTACGATGACATTATATACAGCATCAGATCCCACATTCAGTTCCTTTCATTTAAAAACCAATATAGAGCACATTATATGTAGCTTAAATATTCCTTACCCTGTCATATAAAATTCCAATTTCAGCTCTTAAACTATTAAAATGAAATGGCTAAAATATTTGAGCATCATTTTGAATGCAGCTGCTATGCAAATATGAGTAGCATTGTTTCAGAGTTTATCATATTACTGTATACATTGCAGCGATATTTAGCCCATTTTTCACGTAGTTTGATGTACAAATTGCAAACACTGCAATTTATCAAAGTGGAAACAACACTTCAAGCTGCATTACATCAAGCCGCCAAATCTCCAAACCACACAAATTACCTCAAGGAAAAAGGCATATTTCAGACATCTTATGAGTATTTAAATAGCCTGTGTCTTGTGTTCCCTTTTCCCTTTCATTGAAATGTCAAATATACAGTATAAAAATGCAGAAAAATCGAGGTCATGTCATTGGATTATAAATCTGCATTGCATGTTTTCTTCATGCCTTCATTGTTAGTTTAGTACAATGGGGTTGATGGGGTTTTGACAAAGATTTACACTTTATGTACTAACTGCACAGGGAAACTTGTAAGAATTTTAAAAGTGGTATTTTCACATTATTCCAGTAAATAATTAGAATAGATAAGAATTAGAATATGAGTACACACACACGCTGTACTATGTTGTGCATATGCCTTAAAACCACAATAGACTACCATTGCCACCATTCCGTAGTACAAGACAAAATAAATCATTCACAGCGCAGATTATANCTTCAGTAAGGCTACTATGTGACAGGTGAAAATGTAAGTGAATCTTACCCAGCACCCTGATAAAGATGAGCTTATGGACAGCACACACTGATGTAGAGCAGGAATGGAGTCAAGGAACAGGGAGGAGGAAGAAAGGAGAAGAGGGAGTATGCTAGAAACCAAAATGATTCAGACTCAAATATGACTTGCGATGCACCTGATTCTAAAGGTTGTGTTGTGGAATGAAAAAGGTGGAGGTACATGGTAAATGTAGAGATAAGGGCATCTCCATGCAAGTGCACTTGATCCAGAGCTGAGGCCATGAACCCATGCAAATAATACAAACATTATGGAATCACGGTTGAATTGTATATCTACATTTTGCATACATATAATTTTCTTTTTATATTCTGTTAATGCATTCACTTGACTCAAATGACATGTTTGCATCAACAAACATTTATTTTATATAATACTGTGCATTGACTTTTCTTCCCATGCACTACATACCATATGCACAGAGGCATCCCTATGCTTTGTAGTGATCATCCTGATTTGTCCTGACTGGCTGTGGATCACATATTAACCTCTTACAATTCTTACTCTTTTACGAGAGGCTTTACTTTTAGCTTAAATATTGTCTAATTGGGGTTTGGGAGGGGGGGGGGTTAGTACACTATTCTGCAAAATACGGTGTTCCTCAGCACCCATCCACCTACTTTATTTCTAGAATCCTCTGCCATGTGCCCCTCTCACATGTTACATCTTACTGAGGGATAGAGAGGGCAACTCATCAGTCATACTCCCATGCTCTTCACAATACTCGTGTACAGATTTCACAAATAAAATTTTGAAAAATGCTACATTTCATTTATGAAAACTGATAAATTAAACAATTCAAAACCAGCAATATGCAGATTTTTTAAAAAGCTAATGGTATTATACTGTAAAACACAGTGTAAATGTATGTTGTAAGCTGACAACCTAAAGCATTAAACTATACTGTATTTTTCCCACATTTACCAGTATTATTTTTGACGTAATAAACACATTTATAGAACAGGGAAAAACGATTTGCGCTCTGCGGTACCATTAAAGATATAGCATTACTTTGTCATGTAATCCATTTTGTAATACTGTTATCAATATGACAAGTCTTGTTTCACAAAAGTCCATTAGTTTAAGTAAATGTATTTCTTCTTGATTATACAGTACTTNAATACCTGCCATTGTAAAAATTATATTCTGCTTACCAGCATTTATTGTGAATTGCTGCATATGGTCCTTACTTACATGTGCATCTATCCATCTATCATTAGTACTGTGCTGTCTATCAGGGTTTTTTTTCACTTGATAAAGTAGTGTAGTATTGATCTGTAAAGATATATATATATATATATATATATATATATATATATATATACACACATGGTTCTAGAGTTCTGCTTTCCAAGCACAATATTATATGAAATAATGTCAAGTCAAAGTAGCAAAAAAGAAAATGCAGACAATAAACAATGTAAGGATTCTGCTCATGAGAACATTTTACTATCTAGCTGGAAAAGGGAACTGTTGAAACAAGAAAAGTGAGTTTGTACAGTTAGGTTAATTAATTCAGAACAGAACATTACCTGGAGATGTCGGTGGAACACAATGGCTGTATCATGAGACTAATCATTGGCTAAAAATTTGTGTATGCACTTATGCATGCTGAATTTATAATAGCCTAAGATTTTCAAATTAGATTCACGTTGTGGCAAGGATTGTTTGCTCTGCAGTTTTAATTGGAACATTAGTTGTTTTGATGCTAACATATCTGGAAAAATAAAGATAAATATAGCACAATAAAACTTAATGGAGGTTAGTTTGCAAATCTGGCCATTAACTGCTCAGATGTGAAACAAATATTCTTCTGTGTATGAGCAGATATAAAAAATAAAAAATGTTCTCTTTTTGCATACTTCATTTACTGATTGAAAATCTCAGAATTAAAATGTTACAATAGAATACACATTTATNCATTATAGTAAGCATGGCAAGTTTATAATTAAGCCAGTAATCATTCAAAATAAAATTACAACCATCTTCCCCAAGACATTTAAGTGTCATGATCACATCTTGATTTTTCATTAAGGTAACCCAGATTCATACTTCAAATCAGATACTACAAGGACAAACAGTGTGGATAGGCTTTGGTAGAGAATATGCAACTCTGACATATCCGGCATGTGTACAGTGTGTATGCTACCTGGGGTTTATACTAATAGAATAGTAAGGGCATGTTTTAGAACTATACAAGTTTATGTGGGAAATCAAGTTTATGGGAAATCATAAAATAGAGTGCTGCTATTGTAAATCCTTGGAAGTGTCCTTTTCTCATATGTACAGTATTTAGCAGATTATGTTTAATAGGTGAGTATAAAGTCATTCTTAAGTTGGGTAAACCTTTACATATTTTACATGATCAGTTGGTTTCAGCAAATGATCTTCAGTTGCACAATGTCTTTGTACACATTGGTCTTTAGTTTCTTGCTGATCGTCTACAAGCTATCTCATAAACCTTTGCTGCAATCACACACTCATCCACAAGGTGGCTCTGTGCAGAATTATAAATGGGAATCATTGCTCTGGAAATCGTGTGTCAGTACACCAGGGTTGCCAACTTTCTGTGGGAGAAACCAAAGATTAGCAGCATGGGTATTGGGCAGAGGGCATGATTTATGAAATGGTAAAAGCATAGCGTTTGGTGTGGATGAGTCGCCCATCATAGTATGGATCGGGGCTGATGCAGCGATTACCTGAAATGTCTTGGGAGATTTGCTTACTCTCTACTCTTGCTGACCGATACCAAAAGAATTTCCTGAAATTTGTGAGGTTCNGGGAGAGTCAGCACCTCTGCAATACACACCGAAGACCTTAAATAAGGTCATGCTGCCTAGGCCTTGGGCCACCTCTGCATTTGGGGGAGGCATTTGTGACCTGCAGGCCACAATAAGTCAGGCCTCTACATATCACTTATATTTCCAATGTATGCTTTTTATAAATCCTTAAAATCTTTCATAATATTAAGTGAGCTTGTAACAGAGGTTGTAACAGTTTGTAAAAGCTATTAACATGCCACATACATTGATTAATACATATATTCTATTGGCCATTACCTGCAAGCCTTCCAATAAACATATGTGATAAATAGTGAGTCTAAAGGACTGCAAATATTAGAGCAGACTTTTCCCTGGCACAAGCTAATATATATCAAATGTAAAGCTACCCTTGTTATAGGTTTTTATAAATATATTAATCACAACACCTGCTTTCTAGATACTTTACCATCCCAAGAACATAAAGACAGTAATATCCAGCTATTGGGTGTAACATTAGATAGTAATAGTAACATGAGGCAACAATATATAAAAAGAACATTAGGGAAAAGAAAAGAAAAGTAAATTATTATAATTATATCACAAAAATTATGGCAATCTAATTTCCTATTTTCAATGTAAAGTGGTAAATTACTGTGTGTGGATTAAACTGGAAATCATTGCTATAGTACTGTGTCAAAGCAAATACACAGGGCTCCATTTACTAACAAAAGCGGAGCGAGTGGCTAGTATGTAATGACCGCTCGCTGCTCCTCTCTGACAGCGGTACAGTGNCACTGCATTTTTTACATAGGTTACTTACCATCTTGAACTTCTGCGATGACACCAGATCATCACAGTGGGCGGTTCCTAATTTCAGACTGTGCATGCGCAGTACTGGTAAGGTGCTAGAGCGGGAAATATTCCTNTCGGCGTAGTTCATTTCCGCACTTGTCGGCGTCTCTGCTGGATGTGCACGTGACCAAAGGAAGGTTGCAGGTGACCAGAGGGAGGGTGCATGTGCAATATCCTAGTGAGACTTTGGATAAATGAGAAGATGAACCATTATAGTATATTGCTCTTAGGTCACTGCTGGACCTCACAGGATATGTAAGTAATTAATAATACTGTAACTGATCTTGCTAGGTTCACTGTGAGGAGAAGTGAGTATGGAAAAGGTAAGCAAGACTACAAGTATTATTTTTACTAGTATTTTTCCATTTTCATTTCTGCACTTTAGCCCTTTCTGAATACAGAGGCGTCGGAGCAGGGGGCAAGGGGACAAGGCAGACACCCCCCAAAAATGTCAAGAGGGAGCCCTCATAAGCCCCCCTTTCCCTGCAGTAAAATGTTCTGACTCCCCTGTCTCAATGTACAAGCTGGCTGAGGGGACAATAGATGTACAGTATGAGACACAGAGTCACCTAATTTACTTAGTGGAGTTTATTCAAGTGAACATTTTCATGATGTACAAGAAGTAAATAGGCAAAAGAAGTTGCTTAGAGAGAAACAGATAAAGTTGGATGGCATCTCTTCTATATAGAGTCTGGAAAGCCATAGAGATTCAGGTAAAACTAATTTGAGTCATGGAAATTTCTTAAGGCCTCTACTGACTGCAGAAAATTAATATAATGTATAATGTAATATATAATAATATAAGTTCTATGGCAATCGATAATGTTGCGCAGTACGTTAGAGGCAACAGAAAAGTTAAGGTAGCAGGTTCATTTGTAAAGCATGTTGTGTTTGACAGGATCATTTGTCTTTGTTATATATTTTATTATTAACTAATATAGCATATATATGATATTGTGCCTTGTGATCTATATGTATGATTGATCTTATTTCATTTTTTTCTTAAAGTATTGATTAGCTTAAAGCAGTCATTTCATTTCTTATTGGAATTGTCCTAGTGACTCTTCTTGTCTTATATATCACTCTTCTTGTCTAACACCATTGCTTACATCTAAAGAGTGAAGGTTAATTGCCAAGTACGTGCCATTTATTTTTATGTAATCACTCTTCAATTCTTGGTTATAACGCAACCAAAAAGTCTAATTAAGGGACCTGAAGCAGTGTGGAACATTTCAGCTTTTGGCAATGTTCTGTATGGAAAAAGTGATTATAAGGTCATTGTGATTCTAGCATTAAAGGAAAGAAAGACACGATTACCATTTCTAACACAAAATCTGTTCTTAAATTTTCTGCAGTAGCTTAGAGACTGGATAATATCACCCTTGGTCTAGTACTAAGCTTTTACAACTGAGTTTTGCCGAAAGCCCTTTTGTCGTTGTTCAGCTTATAACAAATTGAAGTTACTGGAAAGGAGACATTTTTAGACTGCTCATTTTGAANAGTTGTTTACCTTAAAATAAATCCAAAAGTTTGATTCACGCCTCCAAAATGTAATAATTTTATACAAATTAAATAGACAGTGGTCATAAGTGCTTAAAATGATAGTATTTTAAATAAATCATTTGATTATAAATGAAGACAAAATGATCAAATAAACAAAAAAAATACATAGCACATAAATCTGCAAGAGGCCACATATGTGCAGGATCAACTATAGGCAGAGCTTAATAATGTAACCAGGATTAGCTAATAATATGCAAACATATAATGTAGGTGAGTTATGTATAGTCAATTATGGAATAGTTAGTGACCACCATCCATTACTGAGATTATCCTATACAGAGTGGCCTCCAAAGCCACCGGCCTACCNGGAGAAATTANTTAGTTAGTCCTATTGTCAATATGGTGGAAATAGCTAGATATTATATAATCAAGAAAATGACAAAACATTATTTCTTAGTTTAGATTTATAGACATTTATAGAATAGTAGTAAAGAGATTTTGAACATTTTTTAACAAAACATAATTAAGGAACCATCATATTTTTCATGAATATTAAGAAGATTTGATTAGTCACAGTATTTCCTTAATTAGCTAACACCCGAAAGATGAATAAAGGGAAACATACACTATTACTATAGCACTGTATCTAATTGAATTAGCTATTTAATATTATTCGTACAGCTGTCCTTTTCTCTGATTTTTTATTTCTATTAAGCAAACATTTAGTAAACTAAATATTCAGATATTGATAAATGATGTTTTTTTTTTAAAAGCATTGATAAAGGACTTATTTCACTTATACCCAGGGTCAATGGTAGGTGTCTGGGCATTCTAGGTGAAGATTGGCCTGTCTAATGAGAAGACATAACCAATTAAAGCATAAATAACATGGATCAGCCCCAGATATGTAAGTCAGTACAGAAGACGATGATTAGATGATCAGCAGATTGAAAGATATATTTTAACGATCTGCAAGCTGCACAAGCTTCATCTGTGCAAACAGTCCCAGAATCCTTTGCTGCTCTATTATGCTGCAAATACACACTTGTCCACCAGGCTCTATACTGAAGTTTCAATGGGAAGATTGTTTGTTCAGTACACCGTAAAAAGAAAAAGAGAAACAAAAGTGCAGAGTGTACAATTCACCCGGGTCACCCACATCACTGAATTATCTCACAGTGTGTCATACATTTCACAAATCTTTTTAACATGCCGGTATTCGCCCACTGCTAGGAACGTCTCTCAATCCTCTCCACGATATTTAAAATAAGTTACCACCACCTGATTACATCATCTGTCGCAGACTAACCACCCTAAGTCACACACTAACACACACTAACCAGACTAAGGTGGTTAATGTGTGACAAGTGATGCAATCAGGTATTCCCTTTTTAAATATAGCAAGGGCCCTTCTATCTGCTAACTGTTTTTTTGGGGAGTATATGTTTTTGGGGAATTTTGTATTCTATCATTTTATTTTTAACTATAAATATTTGATAATAATTTCATCCCAGAAACTCTATTGAAAACAGACAATAGTCATAAAAGTCATAAAAAACCTGAAACTTTTTTTTATTATTNATAAAGTACTAAAATTATGTGACATGAAATCTTTGACTCAAGCACTGAAGCAACATTTTCATCTTTAGCAAGATTTCATTGGATTCAGTAAAAGAGACATATGCCTCATTAGTGTAATTACAACATAGGAATGCAGATTAATACTGCTTTAACCTTCAGTCCACAAAACACCTGGNTATACCTTGTTATCTTCATGTTAGGAAAATTAGGGCTCTTCAAGAGTTTTCCACATAAAACCAGAGTAAATTATAGGTTTTTAGAATCTGTTAAACAAGATCTGAACAATTTGACTTGTAAAAAACTTAGCAAAAACAGTTTGAGTCTTACAAGCAATTATTATATAGAAGCCATGTCATCCTCAAATGTTAGGATTAAGGCACGGCATTATCTTTATTTGCTACCTTTGGGAAAAAATACATTTACTNTATTTCTAATTTAATTTGTTCTATAATTAAGAAATTATCAACATTAAAATACATATTTTAGTATAATTAAAAATACATCTTATCATATGGTTATTATTATCAATTTGTATAAAGATAGTTGCATGGATATAATCGTGATTACATGATAAACAACAATGAGTTGTAGTACATTTAATATTTTCTCAGTGATGGTAAGGTTACCAGTGGAGTTCCTCAGAGATCAATTATTGGACCGGTGCTATTTAATATATTTATTGGTGACATTGCACATGCTATCAGGGGGCCTTTTTGCAGATGACACAAATATGTAACATGGAGTGATGGCCAGATCTGGCCAGACTGGAGGAATGGTCAATAGTGTGGCAAATCAGTTTATTTTCATAATCCTTCCTGGGTTGATGGTTTGTTAACACTGCAATATATTTGTTTAAATTGTCTAATTAGTTTATTTCTCTATTTTGATTGGTCCAGAAAAGCATATAAAGCAGTATTACACAAAGTATGATATTATCACCAATGGCTCTTTCCAGTCTCAGCTTAACACTTAATGAATGACCTGACAAAGGCTAGGCTTGCCCAACCTAGATAAGACCTAGTGGCCCACCAAAAAAATCAGTCACCATCACTCTACTGACTTGTTATTGCTCTATCGAAGCCAAAACTAAATTTAATGATACTGAAGCCCAACTGTAGGTCAGCACAAGGAGGAGGGAGGATGGTAAAAACTGAGGTGGCAAAATGGACCTCCTACAGGTTCCACCATGCAGAGCAAAACAGTGACATTCTCCGTCATTATAAAGGTCTGGTTTTACCGCCACTACAAAAGTCTCATCTGCATCATCACCCACTAGAACAATATTTCGTCCATTCTAACTGGAGAACTTGTCTTTGCTGGAGCCCCTAAANGTGTGGACAGACTTGTGGTTGAAAGTCTCCAGCAGGTTGCATCGCCAGGCAGTAATCCACAGGACACAGGAGACAAGGAGGAAACCCGGTGGACAGTGGGAGAAGCACCCAGACAATAAGTGCACACAAGACTAGGGAATANACTCACTGATTCAAACAGGCAGCAGAACACTCATAATGGGATCAATTTATAAATAGGAGAAGATACAATGGAGAACAATAGGAATCAGGAAGGTCACTCAGGATCACAAAAGAGAGCAAGAGAAGATGAAGATGGGCCAGATTCAGCTTTTCACTCTCATGACTTACACTCATGACTTACACTCTCATGGGTAAAACCATGTTGAATTGCAGGGGAGGTAAAATTAATGTCAGTGTGTGCATGCAGGGAGAATACTTTATTTTTGCAATTTGCACACAGATACTGACCAGCGTTACTGTTACACTGTTATTAGACTTGGGCTGGAAACTTCAGTTGTCACCTGTTATGCTGATTGAAACTAATTAAATTTACCTCCCCTGNAACATGGTTTTGCCCATGAGAGAAGTCATGAGAGTGAAAAGCTGAATCTGGCCCGATGAGAGAAGATGCTGGGGACACGTACAAGACACCATAACTAGCAGTGTGCCCCAGCTAACAGCGGGACTATAAACAACTTCTGGCCAAGAAGCAGAGAAGATTGGCAGGGCTGGCTTCCTGGCAACCAAAGAAGGGAAAACTGGACTGGCGTCCTGGTTACTTTGGTTAAACATTAGGCTGGTCATTATTGGCCAGGTGGTAGATAACTGCTGTTTAGGGATCTCTATTTAGTAAAATATGATCTTTGAAGTGAATATAGAGGATAGCCTGTTGTCATATTTTTCCTGTAGTAAACTTTATAAACATATTTCTCGGCATCAAAAGATGGTGTGCAGCAGGAAGGGAGCTTAGTAACATTGCTTCTTATACAGTATGCAGACACTGAGGTAACACATTTGTTGTTATATACAGTATGCAATCTTTATAGGACATTATAGAATAAACACAATTAAAGCTTTTTTTTAAGAAAAAATGTTTTCCTGATCTCTGCATTTTTCTTCATTAAATGATTAAAGAAATACAACACAGGTGCAAAAATCCGATTTGTGTATATGACAAGATAATTTACTAAGCTAATATTGTTTCAATTATACATTGACACTAATGGGAATTGCTTCCTTTTTGACAAATGGTATATTTATTCTTGCCGTAATTACTGAGGTTCTAAAATTACTGTTAAAACATATTAAACTGGACTTATTAAGCTGGAAAGTAATCTTGCACAAAAATATGATTTCATCGGTTCTCATACTGAGCAAAGCAAAAAAGAGTAAACTTTTCGACCATGTTTATTTCAGGAGGTGGTCTAAAATGTGCTGCCATCTTTATAGTGGTTATTGGGCATAAGACAGTTGAACTAAGATAGGAAATAAATATTGAACTGACAGGATTGTGTGTGCTACAAGCAAATGGGATGATCTTTGTAAAAAAAAAAATACCACTAATATACTACTTGAAGTAGTGAGAAACAACTCTGACTACACATATTAAAATACCCTAATGCAAGCTGTCTTTGTCCTCATCATCTGCCTCATCCCTGTTGTTCCCATCATGATTTCATTATATTAACTCATCCTCACTAGAATCCACTGTGACAGTGTATGATTGCAATCTGTGGCAAACTTGTACAGTGTAAATGTATTTGTTCATTTTTATAACTATTGATTTCTTATCGTCTGTGTAAGCCTATTGCTCTCTGCACTCAACTGCACTAAAAAAGTACACGCTAATGGTGGGAAGCTTAAGTCCAGGATTGCTAATTTGTATAAAAGTTGACCATTCATGGCTACAATGTCAAAGTGAGTCATTCTAGTGTCATTACATGTGATGTCTTTTAAACTAGTCCATGTGGCCGATTCAATCCCGCGTCTCTTACAGTAGGGAAAGATGCAAAAAAAATCACACGCAAACAGCGCAAGGGAGAAAATAACGCACGAACAGACATAAAATTACTGCAGTGCGTGCCCTTGGCACCACTCTCTTGTGGCCGGAAAAGGCAGGGGTCTAACAGCCTTAACTCCTTTGTGCAGATCAGNGGTCTGACTTCACAAATTAAAGCATACCCAATCCCATTAGCTTAATATAAATGGGGTTAAGGTCCGGTCCTGGGAACGGATCACCGGTCTCAAGGAACAAAGTTCTGTATGGCAGGGGATCTGCTCGGGCACATCTGGCGTGTGGAAAACAGTTTTATCGCCTTGCAGTAAGCTCAGCACACACTGCAACAGAGTATAATGCCATTTCATGTGATCAGTCCCTGTCTTCTAATGTTTGGGAGTGGGATCAAAAAACAGAAAGTAGAGAGGAGAGCAAGCATACTAAGGACCAGGATGTTGTCGAGCGACATCTAATAGTAGAGGAAGAAGCACATGTTTATACAACCACAGTTTGCTTAGGTCTGAAAGGGGGTTTCTAGAAAACCATAAACACCTTTCCATCCATATCTCATGGTTTTATATATACATCTTGACAGCTTCTTTTTGCTCATGCTGCCGCTGAAGCATATAAAGGGTGGAATTCCACCTGTTCACTACTTCTTACTTCAGCTTGCTGAATGATTAAAAGGCTTTGTAATTTTACGAGCAACAACCAGCATCTGCTGCACCAAGTTTATTGTGTGCGTGAAACAAGCCTCAAAAATTATACTTCTGTTAAACCAAAAAGCCTAAGGAAAAATTTAGCAAGTGAGCCATTTTGCTATGACTTTCCATAAAATATTTTCTCCAGTATGCTTCTTACTGTAACCAAACATGTGAAGAGTATACTTACTGTAAATGAGCTAAAGGATATACACCCATCCAGTGCTTTGTCACAGTCATGTAATCAGCATACTCCATTTCCACAGATGTGACACTTAATGATGTTTGTAAAATACAGTTTCAACAATAACAGCTAGGTGGCGTATCAATACAGAAGATAACCATTGTCAATGGCAGGCAACCTGTGTGCTGTTACGCTTTAGTGCAGCATTTTGACACATTTCCTGAAGTCTATATGTGGCAGAGTCAACCATGCATCCTGCGATGTGTCAGTATTTTAGAAATGTTTAAAGTTCCCCAGTTGTATGGTGCCGGGCCCCCCGCTCCTCCTCCCCCTCCCGGCACCATGTACTAAGTATTAAGTGAGTCTAAATGAGTTCAGGCAGGCCTGTCGGCCATCCGGACAGTTATTGTGACATCACATGAAGGGGGGGGAAGGCGGGACATTGTGATGGCGATCTTGTCTGTATGTCTACATAGCACAGCACATTTCTTTAGAGAAGGTTTAAATATGGACAAAATATAGAGGCTTTCCTAGATTCAGAGGGGTATACTTACTAAGCTGCAAAATTGCAGGGAGATTGGAAAGTGAGGATGTTGCCCATAGCAACTAATCAGATTCAAGCTCTCAATTTCATTTTACACACTGGAGAATGTGAACTCGAATCTAATGGGCAACATTCTCACTTTTGAAACTCACTGCAATCTCACCATTTAGTAAATATACCCCAGAGACTCAGTTTCAAGTCAACAAGGTGATGCATGGCTGTGTTTGGCAATGACCTTTGCACAGGAATACACCAGTAGTAGGCCAGGCAAATAAAATAATGGCAATATTCTAAGCCCTTCTTATAAAGGAGGGCACAGAATTATTGTTTTTAATATTTTACATTAGTAGACTGCCACATTATTTATTTACACAAAACAGATGTGTTAGATTTATCATAATGTGAACTGCTCACCTCAAGTATAAAGTGTTCACAATGAAGACTTTTGCCCATAAGTAAATTAGAAAATGCACCCAATAGATGATTTATAATGATGGAGGCTACTGAGAAGCTGCAACAATAAAGAGGTGTAGCATACCTCCCAACAGTCCAACAGTCCTGCTTTTTGCGGGACAGTCACGCTTTTGGGGGACTGTCCTGCTGTCCCTTTCGCCTCCCAGTTTGTCCCTCTAAGGGGACAAACTTTAATTTTAATGTTCAAATGAAATAAGCCACAAGCCGCTGCATAAAAAGGGGCGGGTGTTGGGTGACAAGGAGGCGTAGTCGGGGTGTACCGGGGGAGGATTCGGGTGTGTCCGGGGANAGGGCTTATGTGTCCCGCACTCCGGACCCTGGAAGTTGGGAGGTATGGTGTAGGATTTATTTTTGTATGACAGATACTGGTTCCACCATGCGGAGGACTGCAAGCTCCCATATTCTTCTGTGTTTCATTGTTTCTCTCAGCTAAGAACATCGATATAAATGCCGAAAAGGTAGATTAATTTTTTTTTTTCAACTTGACAACATTCCAATATACACATCAAATTCAAGCAAGGAATGATGAAAGAAAAATCAAAGTCTAGGACAGGCCCAGTCAGGCCTCGGTTTCATTAATAACCTTTGAAATTTCTAGAGTGCTGTGCACAGGTCATCCCTTCACAATTTGACATTGAACCTTCCTGCAGGGAACACTTGGACAGAATTACAAACAACATCAATGTGAAATTGATAGAGACTTAATAAAAAATCACATAGCAATAACAGTGAAAAAGATGGTTTCAGAAATTACAAATCTCCATGATAGATTTTTATAGCATTGTTTTCTTACAATTGTGTGCTGCTTGAATTTTGGTTTGTTTCAAAACCATATTAAACATGGAGGAGGCAGCTACAGCAAGATGTGTCTTTATTTCAGACTAAAAAAAATAATATCCCTTATATTATTGTTTATCAGCAGTCCTGGAAATCTGGGACTCCCAGGACCGCAATCCAGCACACAAAAACCCTCTANTACACATGCACGTGTGCGTGTCGCTACCAATATGTGATGTCAGAAGATGCCTGCCATCAAGGAAGATGAGAGAAGAGTGCTGTCGCTACTCCTATATTTACAGGTAAGCTTTCATTCCCTTTATCTCAATTTACTCCCTGCAAGCCGTGCTGGAGAGTCCCCTTCCCTCCCAAGCCCTGCTGGAGCCCCTACTCCCCCACAAGCCCTGCTGGAGACCCCTTTCACCACAAGCCCTGCTAGAGCCCTCTCCCCCACAAGCCTGCTGAAGCCAAAACTAAAAAAATATTTCTGTAAAATTCAGAAAGCAGTGGTCAGAAACCAATGGTCAGAAACCAATGACACAAGCATTTTGGGTGTTAAAATTTGCTTTACAAACTGTAAATTGCAGCAAACTGAAAAATGTGTTTTTGTTTGCACCCCTCACACCGCAGATTCAGCATCAGCATCTGTTTGTCTGTTATTACAAATCTTCATGTAGTGAGCAAAGCTTTTTTGTAAACTTTAAATTCTGACTTTACAAAGTCCAAAATAAACATCCAACCATTGTAATATATAAGTAGTAGATATCTGTGTTGTGTTTATATTATGCGTAGAGATGAGCAGTTCAGATTTCCGGATCTGCTTGCCGAGTTTGGATCCCAAATTGAGGCAAAATACCATTTCTTGGAAATGTGAGATCTCACAGTTTTGGTCTATGCAAATGTAGTTCTCAAATGATTGGGAAGCCTTTCTTTGATCAGACAGTATAACATCACAGTTTTCACGGTGTTTGGGGGCCAGAACCTAACCTNCAGAGCATACTATTTTATATACAAGCAGACAAAAGAGGTGATGACAGTCTTTTGTGGTGACCAAAGTTCATATAAATCTTCATATGTCCTATGCGATTTCTTTTCTCATTACACTCNGTTAATTCCCCCCTAAAAAAGAAAGACAGTGCGATAGTGAATCCAATTTTTTTCAGTTTTTAAAGTCCAGTATCAGACCTACTCACATTTAGATTCGCTTGTACAAATGCCTGCAATGGTCCTTCCTTGTGGCCTCCCGGCTTTGCGTTCTCCCCGGACCCTATTAAACATTAATAAATAATAATACTGCTACAAACAATAGTGTGAGCTTTGAAGTGGTCTAACTTGAAATGACAGAAATTACTGTTTTTTTATGTTAGTAATACTGCAAAAAAAAACATACAAATTGCATGATTTTAGCTAAATTGAGCATTTTTTTTATAAAAATAACCCTGGTCATGGACCTTGTTGGAACCATTCAACCCAACACCAGGTCCATGCCTTAGTGTAAAAGGGGTATAAGGAGTGCACTCCTCTCTAATTTCACTGGTCAATAAAACATTAATAACCTAAAAAGTCCTAAAAAATATTTCTTTGAAACATTTATTACTAATTTCCCAAAATATTCATTGTTCAAAAAAATGTAATAACCCTTACAATAAATTTTAATTATAAATTTTATAATATTTTTTAATGGGACCACCATAACTATAAGTCTAGGTATGTTCTTTGATTAAAATGGATGTCTCTGAGGATAACAATCTATTTCAATGTCTAGCTATTCATAAATTGGCAAAAAGTTAAATTAAATTGCAGAAGACTAGTATACATTTACTCACATTACGTATCCATNGATACAGAATTCAAGACCTACTGTGGGGATAGTTTCCAAATCAGAAGAAAAAATTAGAGCACAATTCAATCTCATTAAAAAATATATTAAAAATATTCATTTGAAAACAAATTTCTGCATTATGCAGTACTGCTAATTTATATGACCATTTTGTCCCAAGATGCAAATAGTAAAATGATAGAAGGGTATGATATAGCTCAGATTTATTCAGTTATTATTAAAATAATTACAGATCTTGTACAGAATAGGGTCAAAGATTACTGAACCATGTTGATCAATTGATATAATGCTTGTAGAAAAAGAGTTTCATGAGCATTTGAGAACAACTATTTAACTTCAGTGACTAGCAGTTGTTGTCAAAGTCACATAATTAACTTCCAGCAAGAGTAAAGCTGGCCATCCATGGGCAGATTTTTAGGCAAAAATTGTTGCAATGGATGGCCTCTAAAAAAGGGCAATAAAACGCTGAAAAACGTAAACCAAAGATTTTCCAATTGATCAATGATAATCTTTTGTTTACCTATAAAAAAAACCTGTAAAAATAGAAATAAAATAAATAAAAATATACTTAAATTTCAAAGGCCGTGGTGCGGCACCGGAGTCATGTCCAGCTGCCTCCCCGATGCTCCGGTGCATCAGGGAATTGGTGGCAGAGCATCAGGGGATATTGATCTCCAGCTGTGCAAAGTTCCTGTCTTTAAGTAATCATGGAAACTTTTGCTGCAGTAATATGTTGCATTTACATACTTGTCCACAAGGTGGCTTTATACTGAAGTACTGTATGAATGGGAATCATTGCTCTGAAGATCATGTGTCAGTACACTTTGAAGTTTTTCTTTGATCAGAAATATTCAGACTCACAGACAGTCTGAAATGATCCTGCAGCATGTTTGGAGAGTACACACTAAACAGATGTCTGCTGAAGCTGTCTTTTATCGTGTGAAACAAGAACACAAGAATCTTTCCGACGTGTACTCGGCATTACACCTAGCCAAAACCATGTGAAATTGCAAATTGCAACAGTATTNGATTTAAGAGATAATGTTTCAATGCTAAATAAATATAATGGTATCTGTGTACAATAANAAATAACTATGTGTTTTGCCTAAGAATTCATAAACTCGCCTTGAAATTTGATGCCGCTCAATGAGAGCATTTGACATTACGTGCGTTATTTTACCAGTAACATTGTGAGTATATCCACAACTGTTTACATTGTATCTAATAAAATAATGGATTTGCACTATAGGGTGGTGGTGCTGTTTTCCTTTCTTTCCATTACCCTCCTGTTGTTCGAATATTGCGGGAGAACCGAGNAGAGGAGACACGTGGGATGCAGACCTATATTAAGATGAAATACATTTATTCAAATTGCAGCAAAACAGCCTTAACTTATTGTGATCACAGTTGTGTGATGTTTAAACCTGTGTACACCTTTATATTTTATAATTTTATACCTGCTTTCCTCTTATTTTTAAGCTTTAGATCACTAGGGTAAGAAAATGCCTGCTTTATGCTATTGCCATGATTGCAGTACGAATCTGAATCCACAAAATTCAGACTTCTGTACCCTTAGTTTAGCNCTGGATTTCTGTTGTTGTTGTAGGTACAAGCACAAAGGAAAGAGGAGGAGAGCAGTGTTACAAGTTTNTCCTATCACCATTTGTGCTGAGGCTTAAGAGGTTTTTAATGGAAGACTTAATGCTTGTACCAGTCAGTCATCTGTGCTGAAAATTGTAAGTGACCTTGATGAAGTCACTTTTTTCTTATTATTTTTAAATGTTAAAAAGAAACAAAGTTAAATATATTAAATAAAAGCAAAAATCTATAATGTAATCATCCTGCTGCTGAAATGTTCCAGGAATAATGTCTGTTCCTTTCAGAGCCTCATATGAGTTACCAATAAACCCGCTTTACTGCAGAGACTGTCTTTTGGGTACATCTTGGGAAAAGTGCTGTATTTATCAGCATCTATTTAAAAATATACATGCACGTTTATATTCTAATAAATCATCATTAAAAGTCCCCATTTGGCAGCCACTAGTAATGTACAGGCTGTTTTGATTCCCTAAAGCATACTAAAGAGCCCTACCAGATCCTCTAAGTCTCTCATTACAACATGCACGCTGTACGTTCATAGACATAATAGTCCTATTTATTATACATTTATAAGGAGGTAAGAGAGAGAAAAAAAATATTGAATAAATGTAATTAAATATAATACTAAACCACTGCAGTGTTCCGTAAAATATGCTTACTATAAAACATTTTTGGTTTATTGCTTAAAGAGAAAGTGACATTGTACCTCCATAAACATATCAATAACTCCCAAAAATGCAAAGCAGTAATTATAGCTGATTAATCCATCATATTATTTTCCAATTACATTTTGGTTTATTATTTAGTTAATATGTTGAGAAAAGTTTACTTTTGCAATAGTTTCAACTGTAAAGTTCTTCTAGCTTGATACATTAATAAAGCACCTATTTGGTTTGAAATNCACTGGTTTGTTAGTATATTATATGCACTTTCAATCACAATCATAATAAAATAATATTCGTCTCNATAATCATCACTCCATGCCAAATTGGTAAGCGCTGGCTGTGCCCAAGATAATCAGGATCAAAA
>JABWIB010002969.1:46189-58370 GCA_016617825.1 Platyplectrum ornatum | reverse complement strand
CACAGTGTAGGGGCAGAGAGAAGGGGAGGGGGGGCAGCACAGTGTAGGGGCAGAGAGAAGGGGAGGGGGGGCAGCACAGTGTCAGTAAATCATCCCACTGTGAATGTTCCTTTTGTCCTCCATCTCTTTGCCAGAAGTGCATGCTTCACTTTCAGCCACAGCTTTCATTTCTCCCCACCTTCCACATGCAGATTAACCTCTATGAGAGAAACAATCACTGCATCTCTCGGATGATGCAGGGTGCACCGTGGACACTGATAATGTGTGCCTGAGCTTAGTAATGACAAAAGGTAAGCTAAAATAAACATTTCTTCTCTCTCTTTCTTTATTTAAATTGGACCACTGGTGGGGTGAGTGTTACTAACTTAATCAATACAACCATAGGATACACTACTAGAATGGCAACCAATCAAATAATTAATGAGAAAGAGTAAGATGAAAGAACATTATAGAGAACAAAACCAATTTCCTTTTTTCCTAAGCTGGGCTCCTCTCCTCCTGAGACCACTTGATCTGCAGAACATCTGCCCAGGGACTGTCTGCGGCCCATCGAACCCTCACCAGGATTATGGTAGTTCTGGACTGTTGGTCTCTGACCCGGATGCTTCATGTTCCTGCTCCTCCTGGGTTTCTCAGGTATGACTTTGGCCCCCTGCTAGTTGCCATGTAGATGTCCCCATCCCCCCATCACCCATGAGGCATTTTATTTTGTGCACCAGACTTTTATTTTGTTGATGTTTTTGGAGCCTGTTTTCTGTTGTTGACTATTTTAGTGTTTATTTTCTTGTATTATGTTTTGTAATGTATATTTTTTTATTACTGTATTCTTTACATCATATAGCTCCTCATATAGAAGCATAGTTCATATAAAACCATGCCTAATATTCTCCATGTCTCTCTCGTCAATCTGTGCCTTCTTACGGTCCCTGTCTACGGGTGTGCTCCCTGACACTGACCCTCTTGCGCCTAACCCTGTCCTGACGTTGGCGCCTGCATACTCTCTTCAGCTGCACACCCCCTTCCCCACCTCTATACACACACACACACACACACACACACATCACTGGTAATATAGGACCCAACCCCCCTAAGCACTATGCCAGCACCTTCATCTTCACTGTTTCCCACCATGCTACCTAACCCCTGCTCGCACTGATGACAGTTGACTTACAGCTCATTCTACCACCCCTCCTTGCCTTTTCACCTTTATCCCCTGTCCTACTTGGTCACCTTATTACATCAATCTTTCCCATCTCTTCTACACATGAGCCTAGGACCGGTTATGTTTCCAATAATTTACGGGGCCTGATCTCCTTGCTCAAGCTGTCTAGACTCTTTTCCTCTCTTACTACTTTGAAGGCAGACAGTTTTTCTTGCAATAGACTTTTTCTTCATTCTCTAGACCCTGAACTTTGTACTCAAAAGTTCCCTATTACCCTTCATGCTTGCAATGACAAACAAAGTCGCCATATTGATCTCCAAGTATTTACAGTAGATTTTTGATTACGTTGAGGCTCACAGAGACAGAGAGGAGCAATACCTTCCAAAAATTGATCAACCTTGCTTCTTTCAATGGCTGAGTCACCTCCTTTCCCTTCATCACTGGGGAAACAGTTTGTAGCTGTAGATTTCAATAGAACCCTCTTCCCTTCTGTTGAAAGGTCTCTCAAACCCTCGTCAGATCTAAATCCCATTGTTTCTCATAACTGTAAAGACCTCCTGGAATTCCTGAGACTCCATAGACTTTATGATTTCTTGCTAGTCCAGGAACCTCTTATCAGAGATTAATCCTTCAATGTTCAAATTTTTGCCTTACAGATGTGCATTCTGGTCACACCATGCTACGAGTTCCACAGAACTGTCTTGCCTTTGGCGCATCAATGAATTGCTCCTTCGCGACTCCACAGTCTCCAGACTTCCCTGGCGGATTGTTTTGACCTTAATTCCTCCCCAGACAGCCTTCTAATGACCCTGTGGAATGCTCATAAAGCAGTTATTAGAAGTCACCTTATTGCTCATGCTGAAAAGATCTAGGTGATCATAATGAACAAAAAAATTAGTGGAACTAATGTTGCCTATAGCAAGCAATCAGATTTAAGCTCTCAGTTTAATTTTACACACTGGAGAATGTGAGCTTGAATCTGATTGGTTTCTATGGGCAACATCCCCACTTTTCAATGTCACTGCAATCTCATGGTTAGTAAATTTAGGCCTTTGTCTTTTTTTCTGTAAAGCTCAGTGCAATTTTGGGATTCCCATTATATCCTGACTCTTTTTACTAGCACAGACTTATGAGAACAGGACTCTAAGATTTTGCTATCACCAGTTAAATTAAACACACCCTTAAAAATGTAAATATTTCCCCATGTGGTAAGCAATTCTCCTTTTCTAGCACAGTTTTTTGCCAACTAGTGCTGTAAATAAATAATAATATCACCTTTTGTTACAGTATTACTAAAAGAGAAAATGATACAACTATATGGAGAAAATCCAACTTAAATGTATTATTTGTTTTCATTATTAGCTTTAAATAAATCCAAGTTTTGTACGCTACAGTAATTTTCTCTCCATGATTAAACAGATCATACTACTTAGTTAACATTTAAGATATTATATTTACAGAAAAAAATGATTTTAATAGAAAGTGATGTTTGGATTTCTGGCTGATGAGGTGTAGCAAGTAAACTTTGTATTTGACCATGTCAATAAATGATATAAAAATACTTTGTGGTTAACCAACCATCTTTTTCACAATCTAGGTATACAGATCCAATTTAAAAAATCCCAGTAGGGATGAAAAATATGATCTATTACCAGGCTCTGGCTTTAATTCCATCACTATTGACATTTATGGTCTCAGGTGTTGAAAAAAATCTTCACATTTATATAGTGTATGCTTTAAATTGCTAACAAAATCAATAAGGCATTGAATTGAAACCTTTTACGATATTGTACAATATGCTTTCACTTTAAAATGGGTTATATTCTATCATAAAATATAAAATACACTTATACACTGCCAGCATTTATAGGACTGTCTACTTATATTCATTGACATTATTCAGAAAATATTGTTTTAATTACAGTAATAGTTAATAAGAATTGTTATATTACAATTTTAAAGGCTGATATTTTTTATAAGGACTTATGTTTATAATAAAACAATACTGTTTGAACCAGCCGAATCAATAAACAGAAGTGCAGCTTCTACTGAAAACTTTGGACTGGATTCAGAATCTTGTGTGGCTGCTACACTCCAGATGATCCAGAGGTGCCTGCAGTTTCTGGATAACATGCAGGGAAAAGAGGCAGCACTTTTCCCTAGTTTGGTCGGAGCCATAAGTGCAGGGACTATAGCCACAGACTCTGCGCTTTTGGTTTAGTTCAGCCATATTTGGCTCTGAGTATCCACCTGTTTTCTAGTGGGATGCGCAGGTCTGGATCAATCTCTTCTCCAACAGAGTGTTGTAGTTAATGTCTTAACTACTGAACGCAGCACATTGGCTCATTCCAATCATTATGGCTGGCAACTTATCTCAAGAGAGCTCCTGGTAAGTTAAATGTAAAAAACTGATTTTAGCTATTATAACTTCTAATGGCTTTCTGTTCTATAGTTCCACCCAAAAATATGTAGTTATGCACAATAGATCTTCTCAGCTAAGGTCAGACACCCTTCATTGGAAAGGCTAATAAACACAAGAATTTCAAAATATGTCTTTACATTGTATGAACAAAGGGCTCTATTTAAAAAGGAAAAAAGAATTGATGAACAATGTATACCAGGCTTGCTTCAACTCGCAGCATCATTCACATTATTAAAAAAAAAAACATATTTACCTACATCTGACACGATGATGTGTCTTCGACCGGGCATCGGTTCCATTAATACACTTTGCGCATACCAGAGACCAGACCAGAATCTGAAGACACAGAGCTGGTAAATTTGTTTTCTTTTATTTTTTAGCATTTTTTTTATATTTTTTTCACTTTTTACTTTTTTTTATTTTTACAAGGAGACACCAGGAACAGTATCCTGGTGGTCTCCCCACATTTTTCTTCTCCCCTCCTCCCTCTAATAACAGATATTAGATGGAGAGGTGAAGGGGGTATCGCTGCTACCACAGGGTGGTGATGTATTACCACTCGGAGTGGAGTGATAGACGAAGGGTTTTATATATCAATCGCTTCATTTTTAAGTGATAAGGGCAGAAAACTGCCATTATCGCTTCAAAATGAAGCGTAAAGGGCTTTATAAATAGTGCCCAGAGACATGAGCATTTTAATGCAAAACCCTCAAGAAATAAAAACTTTATCATTAAAGTAACAAAGCTTTCTTTAATATCTAGGAAATTTTTATAGTATGCACAAATTCTATCAAGCCCTAATATGAAAATGACAATGGCTCCCTGTATCTACACTGGGGAAACAATTGAAAAATAATAGGAAGATAGTGAAATTCTTTGCTTTATAAATACAATTGTGATTACTTTAAAAAATGAAATGCACTTCAATGCTAATGCTAATTTGAAGAAAGAACTTTATGTATCACAAAATGGGAGCTGGAAAATTTACTTATTACAAGTTAAAATCTTTAGTCTAAGAAATTGAATTTTATGTAGTGTTCAGTTATTTGATTTATCAAAATCAATCTGTTTATCTGAATCCAGTTTGTCAAGTATCAAGATTCAAGTATGTAGCCACCCTGTCACAAGAAATGAGAAAAGAACCAAGATAAAAAGGACCATTATTTAAAGGAGAAGTAAAGTTTTCCAGCCTGTAAAGAAACCATAAATGATTCTGCTTTTATAAACAAACTTATAAATATATATACTGTGTATACTGATCTTTTCACACATAACGAAAATCATGTTACTCTCAGTTCTCCACAAACCATTGTCTATACATCTTTCCCTCTTCTCGGGTAATTCTGTTGCTCTTTTAATTCCCTGCTTCATATTTTTACTATTTATTCTGACCAGCATTATCAGCCACCCTCCTGATTTCCCAGGATTTCTCACGGCGATTAATGTACTATTTTCACACGTGTTCTGGCACCCTCTGTTATCAATATAATATATGGCTTCTACTTACAAATTTCATTTTAGCGCAATAATGCTCATTTTAGTGTGGTAATGCTTAGAAAAGGGTGAATCATTTGCTGCAAGGTGGAGTAAGACGCTGGTTTCTGCAGCTGTTGCAGAAGCCCTAAGATGCAGCTTGGGAGGGTATAGCATGGTGATATGTGCTAGTAGGTGGCCACTTCTAAAGCTATCACAGAGCTGCAACACTTGTGTAAGACGGCTACATTATCCTTTCTACAACAACTTATGCTAGAACCTACGCCGCCCTGGCCCACATGCTGTTTAGTGGTGATAATGTCAGATGGACATCTTCTTCACTTCTGGAAGCCCCTGTGATAACTCCTAAAGAGCAGGCAAATGGTCACCTTTGCAAACAAGCGAGTGTGTGATGTTCCCTGACCTATGGGCCCCTGCTGCCATGTGTAATTGTTTTTCTCCTCAGACGTCTCTTATACAATTGTTGCAGCCTGGCACTATTTCTATAAGTTGTCACCTACTAGCCCATATCACCATGCTATTCATGCCCAAGCTGCATGTTACATCACAATTGGTGGTTAGTACCTCTCCTTATACACCTGCAGGTTTGCTGAACTTAAAGCTACAGGCTACTTGTTGATTATTAGTCTTGTTACTGCCTGCTCTAACATGCAACTTTGCTGCTTATAATTACTTTCTTATAACTAATTTCTTATAATTACTGTTACTGACCTGCAGTTACAATTTGTCATTTCAACTGTTCCAGTTCCTGCCCTGAGCTGCTCTTGAGTTGCACACATCTGTGGTGCTGATATCCTGACTGTTGTGATACAATATCATGCACTCTTCAAAAACCATTATCTACCTGCTCTACTACTACCTGCTCTACTGCTCTACTATCTGGATTTCCATTTTTTTACATAAATGTATCCTTAAAATTTTTGGTGGATACAATCTGAACCATGTCCAGTGGTAGTTATGTCTTTATCAAGGGTACTTTTGACATTTACCTAGTTTTCCTTCTTGAAAAGTACAATAATAACTTATTGGTAAGGGTGTGGTACAAAAAATCCAGACTTTTTGTGACGTAGATGCGCATGTAAGGTTGAAAATAAAATTTTGTGACCTATATATAGTTCCAGTAGTAGCAACTCCATGGTACTGAAAATAAGTACATCTCTGAAACATGCAAAATGTCCAGCAATGTACTGCTATTCAGATAGTATTTACTTGTTTCTTAATTGTGAGGTGTGTAGGGTTGTTTCGCAAAATTAAATAATTATTAAAATCTTATTTGTCAGACAATTGCATAAGATAACACAGAGACATCAGATATTTGGATCTGCTCTATGCTTGCTCCTGTTGTGTACATGCACAGTGCTAACAATCACTGTGCTTATAACTAGAATAAAGGTGTAAGCACATCATTGGATTAGCCCCATTATCCTTAGATGGCAAACATGGCAAAAAATTAAATATGAGCCAAATGCTTTTTAACATGACAGGAGCATTCTAATAAACAAGATCTGATGTACCAAGATTGCACATATTTCCACATAGCAGTGATTTGCATAAAAATCATGTAACAATCTATACTTTATAGTCATTTTTCTATTCACAGCTTAAGTTTATTGAACTCGAAATCTTTTCAAAACTTTTATTACTGCTTGCACAATGTTACCTGAACCTTTTTCAGCTCAAATTTACAGCTTTGAAATTTTTCTTATACTTGTAAATCGTTATTTTTATCTTGGTAAGTTCAGGGAAAGAAGACATTTCTTGTAAAAGATGTCTTGCTCTGGTGTTAACATAAGAAGAGTAAATCCCTTATTTTAATCACTTTTATTCCAGCAAGGAAAAGTCTGACTGCAGAAAAAAAACTTAAAAGAACAATAAAAAGGTAGAGGTCTGTATGCTGTAGATATTCTGTTTTCACGGTTTATACTTGCCTCTATGTCAATTCAGTTTTTAGTTTTACCCAGTTCCATAGGCATCAGAATAATGGGGACGAGGGGGCAAATGTGAAGTTGGCGTTCTCCCCACTCCCCCCTCCGGAGCACAGTCAGCCTGTAACAGGCACTGCAGCTCCATGTAAGATCAGGTAAAGATGGGGATCTGCATGTTTCCCCACTACGGCCTAAATTCACTAAGCAGGGAGACTGCAAGGGAATTAAAAAGTGGGGTGTTGCCCATAGCAACCAATCAGATTCGAGCTCTCAGTTTCATTTTACATACATAATGTGAGTTTGAATCTGATTGGTTGCTACGGGCACATTTTGAATTCCCCTGCAGACTCCCTGAATTGTGAATTTAGGCCTACTTGCGGTAGATTTGATCACTTTTTGCTAGAGACATAATGTGTTTTAGAGGAGATTATATATGATTTTCAAACCAATAGTTTGGTNGCGCAAAACAGATATTGCGCAAGGAATGACAGGTCACAGGCGCATCCCATCCTTTTGCATACCTGCCTGCTAGATTGCATATTTAAATTAGAGAAGTTGAGTTGTGCACATTTAAATATGAGGTCTAGCAGGGGATGCATCCTTCACTGCCATCCTCCGCTTGCACAATCTCAGAGATGGCGCCAAGGGACTTCTCCAGAGTTGCACGTCCGCTTTTTTATAAGGGCAAAATAATTACTGCGCATTTCTGCTAAAAACCATTTAGCACTGTGAGGTGTACATACTCTTGGGGGCTGATCCAGAGTTTGGGAGTAAGGGTAAAACAGGTGTAAACCTGGACAAAACCAAACACTGAACTGTAGGAGAGGCAAGTATAAACTGTGAAAACTGATTTAGCTGAGAGTTGAGAGATGCAGTATTCTAATTCTACTCTTATCTACAGAATAAACATAAAGCTATGCAGTTTGTTCGCTATTTGTTCCAAAACAAAGTGTTTTCGCTGCATGCAATAAAATTAGATTTCATTTGCACCCCTCACATGTTTTTGCTGAGCTCTACACTTGCACTTAAGAAAGCAGCGGAAATGCTAGACAGTATTTCAGGAGCAGTGTAAAGCAGCGCTTGTTTCCATACCGCCGGTGCTAAGTTTCCACTTCGACCATTGATAAAAAATAGTAAATTATTAGCAGCAAGTTTATTATATGAGGAAGGTTTGTAAAAAACACAAGAAAAAAAGGAACCAGTATGATACAGAAAACACGTAGCAAATATAGTGAATGCAATAAAAAAAAGATAAATAAAATAACAATGACAGAAATCTGTATCTTGCAAATCACACTTCAGTTGAGCCATTTATTAGCGCTGTAAAAGGCCAATCTAGGGCCTTGAAAGGAAAAAAGGCACAAAAAATGGCATTATAAGACTTTTCTGTCCTTGCTACATGTTACCCAGCTTGACATGCAGCTAAACCTTGTATCTTCTTCCTTCCAATGAATAAGTGAGACAAGCTGGTATCTGAAGCATTGGCGTTTATTTAGGTAATTTGGTTGAAGCATAGATATACATGGGTATGTGTATAAAGGAGTAGTATGAATNTGAGTTTAAGAGAGTTTGTGTGTAGTAAAACTGGAAAATTAACATGAGATTACCATATATATATATATTGTGTGTGTATCCCATTACATCCAAAACACATATGTATTTGTAAAGCAATGATTTCTGGTGTTGCACAAATATAATGGATGATTTCCATATCCTTGAAATGCAGCAATTATTAATCTCATGATTGATTGTATCATTGTTAGATTATTTTCTTATATGGAACCTAACTTTCTGCAATACAGTAAAATCTTTCCCTATCACACTAAGAATGTTTCTGTCATCGAAACATAATTACTGTTTGGGTCTTCGCACATTTTACTATGCAGAAAGAGATTAGACTATACATCTAAATGGATCCTTCTCATTCTGAATGCATAAAACTGTCTTCTTGGACTTAATTCTCATTCACAAACAGTATGCATTCCGAGTGTTGGTCATCATTTGCATTGCATGAATTGACAAATAAACATTCAGAAAATCATTGGGAATGTGAAAACCAATTAACTAAACAATTCATGCATAGCACTCTACTGATACAGATCTAGTATTATTTTGGTAAATCTCCGTACACGTTTCTTATATTTATGCCTAAAAATACACAAAAGAAAAAGTAAATGTGATATGATAAACATGGTAAAATAATGTTAATATACCTAATCTTTATTTGTAAGACTATCTTATCTGCAGCACTGAACAGCAGACAAAAACAGAAGGAAGAGATAAACCTTTCTAAATAATCCAATGGAAACATGACATTCTCTTTACTGTCTTATCTACGTTTTCAATTATGCATTATTATATATTTAAATTTTTACATATTTCCTGGTCTGGTTTAAGCAATATCCATTTTTTGCTTACTGCTCCAAAAGGACTAAATCTAGGCACAAAGTGGGGGTGTATCTTGGTATATGACATACTGTCACTTCTCCAACTGGCTTAATTGAAAATCTAATAATCTCCACTAACTTATTTTCTGTGTTTCCATACTGCTACTTCTAAATGTTCGTACCCCCACTTTTTTATTACCACTTTGATCACTGATCCAGATTGTGCAAAAAGTGTTGATTTCCATGCACTTGGTGAGGAAAACAACTCAACTCCAAAGTGCACAGTAAGTATCAGGATCATGAGTATTACACCTATGACCAGTCCATTGACTGCGTGGGACAGGAAAGATTGCATATGTATTGGCTAAAGTTAATGCCCTCATTTTGAGTAAATCTGTTGCACAAAAGTTAAGGTACAGTTGCAGGTACAAATGTCTTTATGTGCATACCCTTAATACTGAATTCATGGTAACCAGTCTTGTAGAATTACTCATGTTACTAGGGAGTGAATAATTTGATTAACAATTTTACTAGTGTTCTGATCATGTCTATATAATTTACTGTATAAATGTATATAAATAAGCGGTGCAGTGCATCACTGCATATCATTGCACATGTACTTATTTTTATATATGGATTGACTTCTAGGGCATTCAGTCATTTTGGAGAAAACATCTTTCTAAAAGGAAATCATCTGCTAACTAAGCNTTGTCATGATAGTGCAATCAAATGCAAGTTTGTGGTTATTAGACTTCATTCTGCATTTGGGAGAAAATGACCGGGTTAGTGGAAGAAATATGTTATTTGACAATTGTGTCAATAGCAATTGATGAGAGCTAAACTCTGTTCCCTGACTGTCATATGCAGTCCTGACCCAGAGTAGTCAGTCAAGGGGACATTAGCTAGACCAGTGGTTCCCTGGGGAGCCACGATGCTCTCATTGGGGTGCCACAAAATGTCTTTTCCGACATGGTGGCATGTTGCAAGTGTTTCTTAGAAGCACAATTTTACTTCTTGTATAGGAACAACACAAGATTTAATGTCAATATGAAGAATTTCTGTCTTTACCTAAATAGTTATTACACTATTTTACTTGAAAAATTATGGAGACCCTAAGGGTGCCTCGAACTCGAAAGTTTGGGAACCACTGAGCTAGACACCTACAAAGGACATGCAGCAGTCATATTTGTGGATACCCAGAAATAAATGTGTCTAGGAGCTAAGTGAAGGAACCTAAGGGTGGAGAGAGGCCCCCCTACAACACAGTGGGAGAAGAAAGTAACAGTTGGTTATTGGTGGTAAGAAAGAGCCTCTAAGGCTTAAACATCAATTCTCAGTGATAGTGACAGTTTTTCAGTAAAAACTGCCACTATCACATGAGAAATACCTGAAACCATATTTATAAAGCATACATCAGCAGTAGAAACAATAGTTTCCTCTGCTGATGTATAAGTCTTCGCCGGCCCATTGTTCTCTATGCGGGCCGGCACTCTCTCCTATTTATAAAGGCTGGGAGCGGAGAATCGTGCTGCTATTGCAGAGAGTGATAGACAGCCTAACCCCGCCCACCCCCTCTTCTGATTGGCTTGAACAGCCGTTTGTCAGAAGAGGTGGGAGGTGTATAGTACGCTGCCCTTACTCCCCCTCCCTCCCTCCCTGTATCTCCCCTGCCTGTCACTGTCACATTCATTGATACACACGCTCCTTGCCTCAGTCTCCAGTGTCAGTGTGCCTGTATGTAACACTCACTCCCCCCCTCCCTGCATGTCTGCTAAGCAGTGTGTCCTGCTTATACATATCATCTATCTGTTACATTTACCCACTGACTGGTTCCTTGCGTGTTCTCACCTCCCCTGTGTGTCAGGTCTGTATACAGGCAGAGGCAGGGAGACCAGGCAAGGAACGAGTCAGTGGGTAAATGTAACAGATTTATACAGCCAGGGACACACTGCTTAGCAGACCCAGGGAGAGAGGGGGAAGAGTGTTACACACAGCACAGGCAGGGGAGAACGAGGCAAGGAACGAGTCAGTGTAAAAGTGACAGGCAGATGACTTAACTAAGGAGACATGTAGGGAGGGAGTGAGTTCTGTACACCAAGCACACTGACACTTTACACTGAGTTTAGGAGATGCAGGGGAGACTCAGGGAGGGAGGGGAGGGAGCTGAGCAGAGCAGGGAGAGATCGTGCCTGAGCTGTGAAGATTACACACTGCGCATGTGCAGACAGTGATCGAGGCAGCTTCTCAGCGAGGAGGGATCGCAGGACCTCGCGGGACTTAGTCTTTTTAAATATTGGAAGAGATGCAGCCAGATTCGCGGAGAGTTGAAGCGAACCTGGGAACACATCGTTTCCAATATTTTATAAATAGAGCCCTATATCCTATTATATGGTGACCAGTTGTGGGAAAGATGTTTGTCCTATTGCAGACTGGTGATCAGCAGTAAGATACACCCATCCTGCAATACTATGCACTCCTTATACATGTGCAGTATGTTGTTTTTTTATTTTTACCATTTTGGCAACTGCTTAAAGCATAATCACCATTTTCTGATACATAAATATAATCCACATATAAATATAAATATATAAATCTCTAGCTGACATTCTCCAGTATGTAAAATGAAACTAAAGATGGCCATACACCAGAAAGATAATCTTTCCAATCAATAGATAAATGACCCTCACAGCAGAAATCTGTTACATGTGTACTCACAAAACATGCATTTAATGAGTGCACATCTAACAGATTTCTGCTGTGAGGGTCATTTATCTGTTGATTGGAAAGATTA
>JABWIB010002969.1:14175-26941 GCA_016617825.1 Platyplectrum ornatum | reverse complement strand
CTGAGACACCACAGGCTGCTCCCCCTGCTGAGACACCACAGTCTGCTCCACCTGCTGAGACACCACAGTTTGCTACACCTGCTGAGACACCACAGCCACGGTAAGGGACGGGTCCAGCGGCACTTTACTTTTCTCCCAGAAATGATTTTTCAGCAGGGCTTTTGTCTAAGTTGTGACTACCATCAGCACTCACTATTAAAATTTCAATAGTCCCAATAATCCATATATAATATCAAGAAGAAAAATGCAAAAATATTTTGACAGAGTCCAAAAAAAAATCATCATCTGTCCACAATGAATTGTCTATCTGAGCAGTGGTTTTCTTTTAGCCCAATCTCATTAAGCAGCATAATCATAAATTATAAGCAGCATATTCACATCAATTGCAAGAATAAGTGCATTTCCAGTGCTGCTTATCAAGCTATATTACATTTCATAAACACCTCATGGTAAATGCTAACACAGCATTTTTGTATATATTAAAATATATAATAAATATATATGGAGATGTTTTATATTTTTATATGTGTATATTTGTGTATATGTGTGTGTATATATATATACATATGCACAGTAAATGATGAAAAGGCTCATGCTGTGCTGATGACACTGATATCACAGGCTCTGGGTGTCTCACAGGTTGAGTCTCACTTGCTAACTCCGATTGCTAGGGACAGTGCGTCCATGGCAACCGCTACATTGACAGGCATTGGCCAGCCACCAGTGACATCCCCCTCCCTGCTTGTGAAGTCTGCTGAATGGCCGCACAGCATGTCATTCAGAGAGTTTTGCAGAGAAGACGTCTATTGCTGACATGCTGTGATTTGGTGTCAGCAGGAGGAGAGCTCCACTCCAGCACCTGTCTACCTTCCTGCAGGGGAGTCCCCACTCCAGCACCTGTCTACCTTCCTGCAGGGGAGTCCCCACTCCAGCACCTGTCTACCTTCCTGCAGGGGAGTCCCCACTCCAGCACCTGTCTACCTTCCTGCAGGGGAGTCCCCACTCCAGCACCTGTCTACCTTCCTGCAGGGGAGTCCCCACTCCAGCACCTGTCTACCTTCCTGCAGGGGAGTCCCCACTCCAGCACCTGTCTACCTTCCTGCAGGGGAGTCCCCACTCCAGCACCTGTCTACCTTCCTGCAGGGGAGTCCCCACTCCAGCACCTGTCTACCTTCCTGCAGGGGAGTCCCCACTCCAGCACCTGTCTACCTTCCTGCAGGGGAGTCCCCACTCCAGCACCTGTCTACCTTCCTGCAGGGGAGTCCCCACTCCAGCACCTGTCTACCTTCCTGCAGGGGAGTCCCCACTCCAGCACCTGTCTACCTTCCTGCAGGGGAGTCCCCACTCCAGCACCTGTCTACCTTCCTGCAGGGGAGTCCCCACTCCAGCACCTGTCTACCTTCCTGCAGGGGAGTCCCCACTCCAGCACCTGTCTACCTTCCTGCAGGGGAGTCCCCACTCCAGCACCTGTCTACCTTCCTGCAGGGGAGTCCCCACTCCAGCACCTGTCTACCTTCCTGCAGGGGAGTCCCCACTCCAGCACCTGTCTACCTTCCTGCAGGGGAGTCCCCACTCCAGCACCTGTCTACCTTCCTGCAGGGGAGTCCCCACTCCAGCACCTGTCTACCTTCCTGCAGGGGAGTCCCCACTCCAGCACCTGTCTACCTTCCTGCAGGGGAGTCCCCACTCCAGCACCTGTCTACCTTCCTGCAGGGGAGTCCCCACTCCAGCACCTGTCTACCTTCCTGCAGGGGAGTCCCCACTCCAGCACCTGTCTACCTTCCTGCAGGGGAGTCCCCACTCCAGCACCTGTCTACCTTCCTGCAGGGGAGTCCCCACTCCAGCACCTGTCTACCTTCCTGCAGGGGAGTCCCCACTCCAGCACCTGTCTACCTTCCTGCAGGGGAGTCCCCACTCCAGCACCTGTCTACCTTCCTGCAGGGGAGTCCCCACTCCAGCACCTGTCTACCTTCCTGCAGGGGAGTCCCCACTCCAGCACCTGTCTACCTTCCTGCAGGGGAGTCCCCACTCCAGCACCTGTCTACCTTCCTGCAGGGGAGTCCCCACTCCAGCACCTGTCTACCTTCCTGCAGGGGAGTCCCCACTCCAGCACCTGTCTACCTTCCTGCAGGGGAGTCCCCACTCCAGCACCTGTCTACCTTCCTGCAGGGGAGTCCCCACTCCAGCACCTGTCTACCTTCCTGCAGGGGAGTCCCCACTCCAGCACCTGTCTACCTTCCTGCAGGGGAGTCCCCACTCCAGCACCTGTCTACCTTCCTGCAGGGGAGTCCCCACTCCAGCACCTGTCTACCTTCCTGCAGGGGAGTCCCCACTCCAGCACCTGTCTACCTTCCTGCAGGGGAGTCCCCACTCCAGCACCTGTCTACCTTCCTGCAGGGGAGTCCCCACTCCAGCACCTGTCTACCTTCCTGCAGGGGAGTCCCCACTCCAGCACCTGTCTACCTTCCTGCAGGGGAGTCCCCACTCCAGCACCTGTCTACCTTCCTGCAGGGGAGTCCCCACTCCAGCACCTGTCTACCTTCCTGCAGGGGAGTCCCCACTCCAGCACCTGTCTACCTTCCTGCAGGGGAGTCCCCACTCCAGCACCTGTCTACCTTCCTGCAGGGGAGTCCCCACTCCAGCACCTGTCTACCTTCCTGCAGGGGAGTCCCCACTCCAGCACCTGTCTACCTTCCTGCAGGGGAGTCCCCACTCCAGCACCTGTCTACCTTCCTGCAGGGGAGTCCCCACTCCAGCACCTGTCTACCTTCCTGCAGGGGAGTCCCCACTCCAGCACCTGTCTACCTTCCTGCAGGGGAGTCCCCACTCCAGCACCTGTCTACCTTCCTGCAGGGGAGTCCCCACTCCAGCACCTGTCTACCTTCCTGCAGGGGAGTCCCCACTCCAGCACCTGTCTACCTTCCTGCAGGGGAGTCCCCACTCCAGCACCTGTCTACCTTCCTGCAGGGGAGTCCCCACTCCAGCACCTGTCTACCTTCCTGCAGGGGAGTCCCCACTCCAGCACCTGTCTACCTTCCTGCAGGGGAGTCCCCACTCCAGCACCTGTCTACCTTCCTGCAGGGGAGTCCCCACTCCAGCACCTGTCTACCTTCCTGCAGGGGAGTCCCCACTCCAGCACCTGTCTACCTTCCTGCAGGGGAGTCCCCACTCCAGCACCTGTCTACCTTCCTGCAGGGGAGTCCCCACTCCAGCACCTGTCTACCTTCCTGCAGGGGAGTCCCCACTCCAGCACCTGTCTACCTTCCTGCAGGGGAGTCCCCACTCCAGCACCTGTCTACCTTCCTGCAGGGGAGTCCCCACTCCAGCACCTGTCTACCTTCCTGCAGGGGAGTCCCCACTCCAGCACCTGTCTACCTTCCTGCAGGGGAGTCCCCACTCCAGCACCTGTCTACCTTCCTGCAGGGGAGTCCCCACTCCAGCACCTGTCTACCTTCCTGCAGGGGAGTCCCCACTCCAGCACCTGTCTACCTTCCTGCAGGGGAGTCCCCACTCCAGCACCTGTCTACCTTCCTGCAGGGGAGTCCCCACTCCAGCACCTGTCTACCTTCCTGCAGGGGAGTCCCCACTCCAGCACCTGTCTACCTTCCTGCAGGGGAGTCCCCACTCCAGCACCTGTCTACCTTCCTGCAGGGGAGTCCCCACTCCAGCACCTGTCTACCTTCCTGCAGGGGAGTCCCCACTCCAGCACCTGTCTACCTTCCTGCAGGGGAGTCCCCACTCCAGCACCTGTCTACCTTCCTGCAGGGGAGTCCCCACTCCAGCACCTGTCTACCTTCCTGCAGGGGAGTCCCCACTCCAGCACCTGTCTACCTTCCTGCAGGGGAGTCCCCACTCCAGCACCTGTCTACCTTCCTGCAGGGGAGTCCCCACTCCAGCACCTGTCTACCTTCCTGCAGGGGAGTCCCCACTCCAGCACCTGTCTACCTTCCTGCAGGGGAGTCCCCACTCCAGCACCTGTCTACCTTCCTGCAGGGGAGTCCCCACTCCAGCACCTGTCTACCTTCCTGCAGGGGAGTCCCCACTCCAGCACCTGTCTACCTTCCTGCAGGGGAGTCCCCACTCCAGCACCTGTCTACCTTCCTGCAGGGGAGTCCCCACTCCAGCACCTGTCTACCTTCCTGCAGGGGAGTCCCCACTCCAGCACCTGTCTACCTTCCTGCAGGGGAGTCCCCACTCCAGCACCTGTCTACCTTCCTGCAGGGGAGTCCCCACTCCAGCACCTGTCTACCTTCCTGCAGGGGAGTCCCCACTCCAGCACCTGTCTACCTTCCTGCAGGGGAGTCCCCACTCCAGCACCTGTCTACCTTCCTGCAGGGGAGTCCCCACTCCAGCACCTGTCTACCTTCCTGCAGGGGAGTCCCCACTCCAGCACCTGTCTACCTTCCTGCAGGGGAGTCCCCACTCCAGCACCTGTCTACCTTCCTGCAGGGGAGTCCCCACTCCAGCACCTGTCTACCTTCCTGCAGGGGAGTCCCCACTCCAGCACCTGTCTACCTTCCTGCAGGGGAGTCCCCACTCCAGCACCTGTCTACCTTCCTGCAGGGGAGTCCCCACTCCAGCACCTGTCTACCTTCCTGCAGGGGAGTCCCCACTCCAGCACCTGTCTACCTTCCTGCAGGGGAGTCCCCACTCCAGCACCTGTCTACCTTCCTGCAGGGGAGTCCCCACTCCAGCACCTGTCTACCTTCCTGCAGGGGAGTCCCCACTCCAGCACCTGTCTACCTTCCTGCAGGGGAGTCCCCACTCCAGCACCTGTCTACCTTCCTGCAGGGGAGTCCCCACTCCAGCACCTGTCTACCTTCCTGCAGGGGAGTCCCCACTCCAGCACCTGTCTACCTTCCTGCAGGGGAGTCCCCACTCCAGCACCTGTCTACCTTCCTGCAGGGGAGTCCCCACTCCAGCACCTGTCTACCTTCCTGCAGGGGAGTCCCCACTCCAGCACCTGTCTACCTTCCTGCAGGGGAGTCCCCACTCCAGCACCTGTCTACCTTCCTGCAGGGGAGTCCCCACTCCAGCACCTGTCTACCTTCCTGCAGGGGAGTCCCCACTCCAGCACCTGTCTACCTTCCTGCAGGGGAGTCCCCACTCCAGCACCTGTCTACCTTCCTGCAGGGGAGTCCCCACTCCAGCACCTGTCTACCTTCCTGCAGGGGAGTCCCCACTCCAGCACCTGTCTACCTTCCTGCAGGGGAGTCCCCACTCCAGCACCTGTCTACCTTCCTGCAGGGGAGTCCCCACTCCAGCACCTGTCTACCTTCCTGCAGGGGAGTCCCCACTCCAGCACCTGTCTACCTTCCTGCAGGGGAGTCCCCACTCCAGCACCTGTCTACCTTCCTGCAGGGGAGTCCCCACTCCAGCACCTGTCTACCTTCCTGCAGGGGAGTCCCCACTCCAGCACCTGTCTACCTTCCTGCAGGGGAGTCCCCACTCCAGCACCTGTCTACCTTCCTGCAGGGGAGTCCCCACTCCAGCACCTGTCTACCTTCCTGCAGGGGAGTCCCCACTCCAGCACCTGTCTACCTTCCTGCAGGGGAGTCCCCACTCCAGCACCTGTCTACCTTCCTGCAGGGGAGTCCCCACTCCAGCACCTGTCTACCTTCCTGCAGGGGAGTCCCCACTCCAGCACCTGTCTACCTTCCTGCAGGGGAGTCCCCACTCCAGCACCTGTCTACCTTCCTGCAGGGGAGTCCCCACTCCAGCACCTGTCTACCTTCCTGCAGGGGAGTCCCCACTCCAGCACCTGTCTACCTTCCTGCAGGGGAGTCCCCACTCCAGCACCTGTCTACCTTCCTGCAGGGGAGTCCCCACTCCAGCACCTGTCTACCTTCCTGCAGGGGAGTCCCCACTCCAGCACCTGTCTACCTTCCTGCAGGGGAGTCCCCACTCCAGCACCTGTCTACCTTCCTGCAGGGGAGTCCCCACTCCAGCACCTGTCTACCTTCCTGCAGGGGAGTCCCCACTCCAGCACCTGTCTACCTTCCTGCAGGGGAGTCCCCACTCCAGCACCTGTCTACCTTCCTGCAGGGGAGTCCCCACTCCAGCACCTGTCTACCTTCCTGCAGGGGAGTCCCCACTCCAGCACCTGTCTACCTTCCTGCAGGGGAGTCCCCACTCCAGCACCTGTCTACCTTCCTGCAGGGGAGTCCCCACTCCAGCACCTGTCTACCTTCCTGCAGGGGAGTCCCCACTCCAGCACCTGTCTACCTTCCTGCAGGGGAGTCCCCACTCCAGCACCTGTCTACCTTCCTGCAGGGGAGTCCCCACTCCAGCACCTGTCTACCTTCCTGCAGGGGAGTCCCCACTCCAGCACCTGTCTACCTTCCTGCAGGGGAGTCCCCACTCCAGCACCTGTCTACCTTCCTGCAGGGGAGTCCCCACTCCAGCACCTGTCTACCTTCCTGCAGGGGAGTCCCCACTCCAGCACCTGTCTACCTTCCTGCAGGGGAGTCCCCACTCCAGCACCTGTCTACCTTCCTGCAGGGGAGTCCCCACTCCAGCACCTGTCTACCTTCCTGCAGGGGAGTCCCCACTCCAGCACCTGTCTACCTTCCTGCAGGGGAGTCCCCACTCCAGCACCTGTCTACCTTCCTGCAGGGGAGTCCCCACTCCAGCACCTGTCTACCTTCCTGCAGGGGAGTCCCCACTCCAGCACCTGTCTACCTTCCTGCAGGGGAGTCCCCACTCCAGCACCTGTCTACCTTCCTGCAGGGGAGTCCCCACTCCAGCACCTGTCTACCTTCCTGCAGGGGAGTCCCCACTCCAGCACCTGTCTACCTTCCTGCAGGGGAGTCCCCACTCCAGCACCTGTCTACCTTCCTGCAGGGGAGTCCCCACTCCAGCACCTGTCTACCTTCCTGCAGGGGAGTCCCCACTCCAGCACCTGTCTACCTTCCTGCAGGGGAGTCCCCACTCCAGCACCTGTCTACCTTCCTGCAGGGGAGTCCCCACTCCAGCACCTGTCTACCTTCCTGCAGGGGAGTCCCAGCCTCACCTTCCTTGCTGGCCGGCATCTTCTGGCACAATGACACTGATGACATCATCGCGCCAGTGCTATCACATATCACGTTTGCAGCCATGCATCTATAATTCGCGCATGCGCAATAGCGGTATTTTTTACCGCTATTGCGCTCCCTGGAGAACAGGGTGCCTTCCCGGGAGTCTGGCAACCCTGTGTTACACTGTTATTACACTTGGAGTTACACTTAGGAAACATCATCTCTCAACTCTAAGGGGAATATTTACTAAACAGTGAGATTGCAGTGAGCTTGAAAAGTGGGGAGTGTGGTTGTTGCCTATAGCAACCAATCAGATTTAAGCTCTCAGTTTAATTTTACATACTGGAGAATGTGCTTGAATCTGATTGGTTGCTATGGGTAACATCCCCACTTTTCAATTTCACTGCAATCTCAACGCTTATTACATTCAGGCCTAAATCTGCAACTAATGAAATTTAACTCCCCTGCAATTTACATTTAGTAAGTTGTGAGTAAGTCAATAGTGCCTAAAGTCCTAATTTGGTCCATAGTATCATGAGTTAAAACTCTGGAATTCAATATAAATTTTTTATTGATTGAATATTAGATGAAAATTGCTTCTGGTATTTTTTGTTATGTGCTAATTATTGAACATTGATTTTCCTACATAGAGGAAATGCAAGCAAAGGAACACATTTCACAGGAACTAATGACTTTACCATATACACATCAATAAGTCAAGTCATTAAATTTTAGTAACTTATTTTACACATTAATCTATGTAGGTAATGTTTTGAGCACTAAAAGTTGCTGCAAAATTTTATTGTGGATCATAAAAATATAGAGATGTCACATTAAATGTACTAATACTATTTATTAATAATTTGTAAATTAGGTATTGTGACTTGTAAAAAATGTATAATGCTTAACAAAGTCACAGAAACATACAAAGGCATAGGTAAAACAAACACAGTGGTTTATCATTGTCAACTTTGCAGATACAAAAACTTCAGGGCTCCATTTACTAAGCCCCGATATTTTCGATTTCATATGATAAAGTCCGTTTTGTCTAAGTCCCAGAATCGGTATACTGTGCATGCGCGGGACCCGAAGAGACATCGCTGGCTCCAGGACTCTCGCGGCTCATCGAGGGACATGGCTACTTCTCATGGCTACACTCTTTACACAGATACACAGAATGGTGGCGCAGAGGCTGTTTGGAGGCCTGGGGCACCCCATCCTAACTTAAGCTATTCCAGCATTCACTGAACTGAACACTGGAATAGCTTATTTACTGTAAGTGTGTGGTGACCCCAGAGTCAAATTAAGGGGGGTGACATGGGGAAATATTTTGAGGGGTGGAGGGATGATTACCAGTGTGGGGGGACCTCAAATAAGACAGAGAGAGGGGGAACCCGAAAGACTGGAGGCCGCTTTTATCAGGAAAATGCATCCCCTCCCTGTGGACAGTCCCTATACATATTAAAGAAATATTATTTCCCCAATATTAGCCCTACCCCTATAATAAGCCCTACCCTATTTTCCTAGAAACTCTCTAAAGTAAGCCCTACACCGAAAATATGCACTCTATCACTAAATCTAAATAACTATTCCTTCAGGCCTATGCTACGCTAACCCCCCGAAAATAAGCCCTATATAATATAAACAATTTGGTACCTACGTCCCTGCACTACACACGCCGTCCCCTCCCTCTCCATATGTAATGGAGGCCCTGTTAGAGTGCTCGCTCCTTTCCACCCCAATGGTGGAGGAGAGGACACCCAGAAAATTGTTCTTGCCATTATGTAAACAGAACTTGGTGGCACTATATCAGCAGCACTTGGGGGCACTATGATTCAACATCTGTTTGCACTAATTTTTCTCAGAGTAAGGGATAAAAATTCATGTTTATTAAAAACCGCAATCTTATAGACAGGAAAAAGCGCACATCACGCCCACGTCAGCAGCAGTTGGGGGCACTATGTCAGCAGCACATGGAGCTGTCAATTTTCCATAAAATAAGCCCTATGGTGTTTTTTTGGTGTGATAATAAGATTGTGTTTTATTATCTGGGAAATACGGTAGAGACAGGCCCCACACACATATTACAGAAACACCCCAAACAGACAAACCTCCAACACACACACACATTATATGTATATTTTATTCAGAAAGCTCCCATAACATACCCACACTCTACAGCAATGCAAGTGCATCAGAAACTTTCTACATTTTGTTGATTATTAGTTAAAAAGAGGTCTACACCCTAGTATAGGCATTTTTCATCTGCATGAATAATATGGCTAGTATGAGTTTCATAGCAGTGTTCTGAGATATGCACCTTTCTTTAGGAAGGCGAAGCTAAAGCAATTTCTTTAAAAAACAGTAATGTTCAATCTTACAGACAAGCTTAAAATATAAGTTTCATAAACTTTAATTAAATCTAGCTAGGTTTTTTATAGACTTAATTTAACATGAACTTTATATAAAGTTACTTAACACTTTGCCAACTGAGTCATAAACATCTGATATTGACGCATTCTTGCTTGCATTGGGCATAAATGTACTTCTTTCAAATTAGTTGGATGTGTTTTGACATTGCAGAATAATCTTTAGAATAAATTCATTTTGTGCATAGCTTTTAATACAAACACTCTTCTGGTTATAATTGAGTCATTAATAACTGTTAATTTTTCTCCCACATGACTGTATACTGATTAATAATTAACTTTCTATGTTTTCAGCCTTCCACATTGCATGGAAGCAGAAATAATCATAGCAAATAAACATTATTATCATTATTAGACATGATGTTTTTCTACAAAAGTTACAAAAAGTCAATTCTCTTCTTAACACCTTTGGTGTATTGTAATCTTCAGTTCGTAGTCGGTATACAAGGTAATAAAAATATTGTAATATATTTAATTCAAACATGATTTCAAATGTTTTCTTATTATTTAACGGTATTTACAAGTAATAACATTTACATAAAACTATTACCCTTAAAAATACTTTTGCCTAGCATGCTATCCAGAGGTAAGCAATGAGATTGCAGGGGAATTGAAAAGTGGGGATGTTGCCCATAGCAACCAATCAGATTTGAGCTCTCAGTTTCATTTTCCATACTGGAGAATGTGAGCTCGATTCTGATTGATCCCCACTTTTCAATTCCCCTGCAAACTCCCGGCTTTGTGAATTTAGGCTGAGGTGTCTTCATCCCCTACTGGTTCAATGTCCTGCTTGCTAATGATATTGAAAAAGCATTTCCTGGTGGCCTGATACTATACAGAGACAGTAAGATTTCTTATGATCTTCATATTATTCTCCATAATTCTAATAAGTCTCATTTGAAAGAAAACTCATATTTATCACTGCATAGGAAATGTTACTAGCTACATATAGGGGGGTATTTACTAAGGGTCGAATTGAGGATTGCGATTTCTGTGTTCGAATTTTGCTTTGAATTCGCCCTCCTCGTATTTACTAAGGCCCGATTTTGTGAAAAATCGCATGTCTGAATGAATTCGCGTCCGAATGATCGTTCGAATTACAGCCGCGATTTGCATTCATGAAACTTCGATTTGACAAGTGTAAAATAGTGACGTCAGCCTAAAAGCGAAGGGCGATTTCAGAAAATCGAGGGTCCGAAGGCATAATTCGACGCGAATTCAGGGCGTATTCGTGCCCAGAAATCGGACCACATCGCGTTCGATTTTATTCGACCATCCAAAATCGAATCTTCGTAAATACGATAATTCGCGCCTCCGTTCGATTTCAAAATTGACGCGAATTGGTCCGATTTGTATTCGCGCTGACAATTCGACCTTTAGTAAATACCCCCCATAGAGTCCAAACTTTGCACCACAATGACCATGTACATGAACATACACTAAAAAAGGTATTTTTCTCCCTGTTAATTTTACATATTAATAAAGACAGTATTAATCAATATTTCATAATGGCTGACTCTTTTAGTTTGGACTTTGACAAGATAGAAATACATATTAGTGTAGCAGGAAAAAGAGAGACAGATTCTACCCTATTGACCACAAAAGTACATATTTGGTGACTCACAGTTATTCATTACAACCATTAAACTGGTATTTTTAATCTAGTTATCCATAACCTTTACATGACGTTTTCCCTATATTCAACACTGATATATATCTAAATGTTCAAAGCTTGAGAGGATTACAAACCTTTAAAAATAATAACAGTGCAATAATAGTTCAAATAGTCCATCAGTCAAATCCATCAGTCCTGTTATATAGATCCCTGATATGTCCCCCGACTCCATAACTCTATATATCACCATATATTCCTCCATTTATTTCCACTAGCTCCAGCCCCTTTTTCTCATTTAAATATGCATTCCTGCAGTCGGATGGGCACCTCTGCGCCTCTCTGTCTGCTTGTTAAGCCACATGCGCAGATCTGCTTTTTGTTTTCCAGGTGGATTCACAGCTCTTGATCAGGCCCCAACTGCATTGGTCAAACAAAGTTACAAGTTCATAAAGATAAAAAATATTTGGTTAAACTTTTGAGGATGAAGATGAACTTTTGACTTCTATTTAATGGATTTTTTTGTTTCATATTAAATCATTGTAAATATGACAATATGTGAAAGATTCCTTGAACTGGAACATTAAGGGGTATTTTTTTTTTAGATCTGAGATAAAGACCAAGACAAGGAAATGTTAAATGTTAAAACTGCTTTTCTTTGCTAACAGGAACTCTTTTCCAAACTACACATTGATGATACTCAATTATATTCATTACAGCACATACATCCTCTGCTGTGTTAAGGCCACTGTGCAGAGTATTTCTACTTTTTAAATTCAATATATTGATGGAAGTTGAATCTTTCATATAGCACTGCTATAGGCCCCAGTGTACAACTGTGACTTTTTACTGAAAACCTCATGATAAATATATCTTACACTTTACAAGGAATTTCTAATGAATAGAAATAGAAAAACTGTTAAAAAATGTTTCCTTATTCATTGGATAATTATTTGATCAAAAATGACCTACAATGAATTAATATGATAGCACATTTTTGTTAACAGACAATTTATTTAAAAATAAATAAATAATGAAGCTATAAACAGAATGCCTTTCCACTAAGAACTCTTATCACCAGTGCTCATAGCTGTAGTAAATAGATCTTATGAATTTCTGTGCAAGCATCTTTCTGTCCTTGAAGATATGCAAAGTTAGTCTTTGCAAAGGAGTCGATTAAATTTCATATTGTTGGCTGGACTGACGACATTCCTGCTGTCCCTCCCGATTCCCAGTGTGTCCCGCTAAGGGGACANACATGACTATTCCTTTTTAACTATAGCCACGATTCGCTGCGGTTAAATGAGGCGTGGCTTGTGCGGTCCGGAGGCGTAGGTGGGTGGGTTGGGACGGGGGTGGCCCGGGGCGGCCCGGGGCAGGGCTTAAGTGTCCCGACCTCACATCCCCATGAGTTGGGAGGTAAGATGTTGCCAGAGCAATCAGATTGAAGCTCACATTCTCCAGTGTGTAAAATAAAACTGAGAGCTTGACTCTGGTTGCTATGGGCAACATCCTCACTTTTTAATCTCACTGCAATCTCACCGTTTAGTAAATTTAGGCCTATGCCTTTAATATATTACTAAAATAAATGTTATAGAATGTACATAGAATAAAAGCTTTATTCCTGCTCAAGGCCAGCTGCCAGCATTGTAGACTAAATATAGTAAGAAAACACAATTTATAAAACAACATTTTTAATAATAAATAAA